>BQNB010001838.1:60760-131481 GCA_026074375.1 Tanacetum coccineum | reverse complement strand
AAATGAGATTGGGTAAAAAGGTTTATAGTAAGAAACATAACGACCGTTAGTCCTTAAGTGATAAAGGACTAACAGTGTTATTGTTTTTGGACTTTTTGTGCAACTGGATTTAACAATAAGGGCTCATTTGAGATTTTGAGGATTTTGTTTTTTTGTGGGTTGACCAAGGCTGACTTTGTTGACCTTTCTAGAAACTCCCGGCTCTTGTACACTCTATCCGTTCCCGTGTTCGTGTTTGTCCAGTTTTGACCGTTTTCTTGTGATTTTTGCAATATCCGTACCTACACATCACAAATCATAAAATAAGCAATATACAAGCATAATTTGCACAATTTAGTCATTTAAGGGTTATTTTTGATATAAAAAGGATATGTGATTTCTCACATATCATCGAATAAGGCACTTCTTGTTGGAGGCGAATAAGGCATTTCTGGTAAAAGGCGAATAAGGCATTTGTTGTAGAAGGCGAATAAGGAAAGTTTGTAGTGAAGGCAAATAAGGCAAGTTTGTGGTCGAGTCGAATTAATCCTGTTGTATGGAGGCGAATTAATCCTTAAACCAAGGCGAATTAATCATTAATCACTCAGGAAAACTAAACTTCACAAGTTAAGACGAGTTAGACAAGTTTCAACGTCATTTTGGGTTTTTGGTTTCGAGTGTCGGTTATTCGCGGGTCTTCTAACTTATACCATTATGATCGCAATCCTTCATTGATTGTCGTAGTATATTTGCTTTTTACCGACGATAACCGTACTAACTCGCAAGAAGCCAATAACATTCGTTGCCTTATTCTAATTTTAAAACGCATAAGAAGATCAAATGGATGGAATTTATTTTTATATTAAACTAAAATTACAACTTGACACATGCAGTCCCTGAGTTTCAAGTGAATTTTACCATTAGTCCTTTCCTTGTTTATTTACCCTTCAAGTTGAAACTTCTTTTCACCGTTAGTCCTTTCAAGTTAAAATCCAGCCTTTATTCCCCCCAAAAGTGATATGGTTTTACACCGTTAGTCCTTGCAACTTCAAATAACATCTGTTAAGCATTTAACTTGGATTTCAATTACACTGTTAGTCCTTGTTTGTGTTTTAATCAACCGTTAATCATTTTAAGTTGAAAGTGTGGTAACCGTTCATCGTTTTTAGCTCATCAATCCTTAACAAAAGTTTATGTTCTTCATCAACAACAACAATTTCACCAACAACAATTCTATTTTCACGGTTTCTTCTTGATTTAGTAAAATCCCATGAAATACTCACGTGTTTTCTTGGTTTAATCAAGACTTGTAAAATCATGTGAACTAGATTTCAACCACAACAACAATCACTTTACCTACTTAAGATCCTTGCATATCATTTCAAATCACTTTTGCAATGTTGACTCAACAAGACATCAATGCCATTAGAGTATAATGACTTACACACACACACACATGATCCTTTGGCATTAATGGCAAACACTCAGACACCGTTTTACCCAGATCACTCATCACTCATTACCTACATACAACATCCATAACCCAACAACAACTTTGTCCCACAACCTTTATTCAACACGAACTACCTGCAACATCCAATGCAAAATCCTGAAGATATCTCAAATCCCACAACTGCATTCGACATGGCACTTGAACTCATGGCTAAGGCATTTCAGCTAAACAACACCACACCAACAAACAACAACCAAAGAAGTTCATCAAACCCTTGCTACAGTCAGATTGTACAATTGGGTATGAATATAGATCAAGACAGACATATGCTAATGGTTGATGATAATGTTGGGAACCAGTTTAGATAGAATGCAATGCAAAATGTAGGACATTTGGTTGGGCAGAATTCAGTTCAGAATCAGGGTATTTAGAATGTTGGGAATCAGAATGGGCTTAGTGTTGTTCCAGGGATTGCAAATCAGCATGGTAATGGAAATGTTGTAGCAGCACGGGCTGAGGGTAATAGTAATGGGATTAATGGAAATCCGATAAGGTGTTACAACTGTCAAGGAGAGGGTCATTATGCTAGTAAATGCATAGTAAAGCCAAGAAAAAGGGATGTTGCTTATCTTCAGACACTACAGATTGCTCAAAAGGAAGAAGCAGGGATCCAACTAAATTATGAGGAATTTGATTTCATGGCTGCTGCAAGTGCCTATGATGAGATTGAGGAAGTAGATGCGAATTGCACTTTAAAGGATAATTTGCAGCAAGCATCGACATCGGGTACTCAAACTGACAGCGCTCCTGTCTATGATTTAGATGGATCAACTGGGGTACACCATTCTGAAAATTGTTATGATAATGATATATTCAATATGTTTACTCAAGAAGAGCAGTATACTGAGCTACTCGAGCCCATTCCAGAACCACACCAAGTACAACAGAATGATAGTAATGTCATTTCTGAGGTTTCTAGTGTGGAACAAAGTGGGGGAACAGTAGATCAACATCCTACAACTGTTGAGGAAACTCGTGCTTATTTTTAATCATTATATAATAAATTGCAATTGAAGTTGAGAAAGTCAACACGGTCAATCGCAAGTCGAGAGAAACTAATGCTGATTTGATCACTGAGCTTGTTAGATATAAAAATCAAGAAAAGTGTTTTGAAATTAGTTAAGAAAAATACGACAAACTTGAAAGGTGGTATGTGTTTAATTACACATACCTTTGACCACTAAAAACGAACTTAAATAACCAAAAACGTACCAAAAATACATTGTATTTGTATGTTTTGCATTTGTATTGTGCAGGAAACGGATATCCAAGAAAAGGACAAAAATTGAAGCCAAAACGACAAAACCGAGCACGAGAACGGAAAGACAGTGAGAAGTCATAATGACAAAGTCAAGGTCAACAAAGAAGTCAAAGTCAACCCCGAGAAGTGGCATTGGAAAAAGCATCAAAAACGAACCCGAAAACCTAAATTGCCAAAACTGGGCCCACCCGTACCCACCTAGTAAACCCGGGTCAGCCCACTTATACTTTATAAACCTTAAACCCCATTTATAAGCCCATTTTCCTTTTATACATACCGGCCCAACACAAGCCCAAACCAATACCCCCTTTTAATCCTCCCGTTAAACACATTCCCCTTTTAACCATTACTCAGGATAACGGTGTCTGTTATGCAAAACTTTATAAACCTCAAAGGGACCAAAAATTTTCAAATATACAAGGACGATGGATGCAATGCTATTACATCTTGAGGGGCTTGTTTCGCCTCCAACACAATACATCTCCCTTGCAAATCTCTAAACCACTGTTATTTCTTCTATACTACCCGCCAAAATGACAGACAAACACTATTCCCCTTTCATCTCCCCTTTGTCTACCCACACCTTATCCCACCACATGACACTTTGGCAATCCTTTAGCATTTCCATCGTCCAAGGTAGGAACATGGCAAGAATGAAAGGCTAATATCTAAGTGTACTTAGGCATTACTTATTTTCAATGGCTATGATGAGGTCTTTGGATCAATCTCACAAAACAAACACACCCACAGGAGCTCTCACAAAGAAAACACACACCTAGAATCTTCTTTTGCTTAGTATAAATAGGTCTTATTGTAAGCCCTTGGGGCAGTTAGTTTTTACTTAGTTTTTTTTCACCTAGTTAATTTTCAGCTTATTTTAGTGTAATCTTTTAAATATTGTAATGTTTCTTTTTATGAATTAATGAAATTTTAGTTTTAGCTTAAAATTTGTTGTTCTTAAATTTGTGTTTTAAAGTATTCAAAAGCCTTTCATAAGCTGTTTTAAGCTCTTATAAAAACATATAAGCAACCTGTTTTAATTTAACTATAAAGAACTTAAGAAAATTCACAAAAAGAAATCACACCAAAAACACCACAGCTTATTTGGATGATAAGCCGGATTTGGATGGGCTTATGGACAATACTAGCTTGTCTTTTGACAAGCTAGAGCTTGTAGATTAGCTTATTTATAAGCTTGATTGCCCTGTTTTGAGCAAGGGCCTTTGTAAGTTCCATTTTCTTTCATTTTTAAGTTTTTACTATAGCATTGCTTATTAGTGCTTATTCCTGCTTATTATTTGCTATTATCTGTTTATTTATGCTTATTTGTGTTGTTGATTGCTTATTTATAGCTGCTTATAGTTTAGATATCATTTGTTTAAAGTTTTCTTAAAAATCTGTCTTAAAGTTGCTTAGTATTGCATAATCTGTTTTAGCTTATTTGATTGCTTATTAGCTGTTTAAATATGTTTAATATTGCTTATTAGTCTTATTTAACATCTGGTCTTTTGAATTTGTGTTTTAAAACAACATTAATCTCTTTAAAAATGCCAAAATAGTTTTTAAAGGAGTGTTTGGGTCAAGCTGTAAAATGGGTCAAAATGGGTCAAAACCTGTTTTGTGCACTTGAGTCAACTTAGACTAGATAAAAGTAGTCTAAAAATTCAGTTTGTTTAAGTTTTTAAGTATTAAATCTCATTTTTAAGGTTTTAAGAGTTTGTGGTTTGAATCTATGAGGTTAAAGCTCATTTTATTTGCTTATTTGGGTGTTTGGTTTAACTGATTTTGAAGGTCAAAATTGGTCAAAAAGAGATATGTCTTTTGGGTCAGTTTAGTTTAGCTTAGATTAGTCCTAAGACTCAGTTTGTTTAGGTTTTTAAGTGTTAAATCTCATTTTCAAGGTTTTAAGAGTTTGTGGTTTGAATCTGTTAGCTTTTAGCTCATTTTATTTGCTTATTTGATTGTGCTTTTGCTTATTGAGCTTTTTGTGATGTTTTTGTGTTTGTTTAAGTGTTAAAAACAGGTTAGAATCAAAGCTTTATAGCCTGCATTGTTAGTTTTGTGTTTTGCCAAAATTTGTAAAACTTTGCTAAGTGTTAAAAAAGGAGAAATTGCTTTTTCATTTGCTTGCTATGGCTTATTGTGAGTTTCAAAATGCTTTTTGATTGTTGATATAAGCTCTTTGAGGTCAAATCTCAATCTGTTTGTAGGTTATAAGTTCATAAGGTTCTGTTTAAGTGCTTATTTTTAAGCTCAAAAGTGGTTATTTGTGAAGATTGCAAAAATTTGTCTAAGTGATGAATCTGTGTGAGATAGCTTTTTCATGAAGCTTTTTAGGTGCTTATTTGAATTTCAAACTCATTTTTCATTGTTGCTTATTGTAGCTTTTTGGCCATTCTTTTTAGTGGTATAAGCCACTAAGCCATAAGAATCTGTTTGCTAGCTTATTTTTAAGCTAGAAAAGTCCCTTTTGGCTGTTTGCTTATCAGTTTTGGCCAAAAAGCTAATTTGCTTATTTAGGCTTATTAGCTTATTGCATTTGCTTATTCTAGGTTAGTATAGCTTATTAAGTCAGTTTAAGTCCCCTTTAGCTTATTTCCTTTAGTTTAGAGCTTATTTGAGCTTATTTGTTTTTTAGCTTAAAAACCTTAAGTTTTATAGCTTTTTAAGTAAACTGTCATTCTAGCTTATTGTAGTTGCTTAATTTTGTTCAAATGTGCTTATTAGGTGTAGTTAAGTTCCTGTCTTAGCTTATTTTGAGTTTGCTTAGCTTATTTAGTGCTTAAATAGCTTAACAGTTAGCCATTTTAAGGTTTAGTATATTTTAGCTTATTCTGTCATCTTTACAGCTTATTTTAGTGCTTATTTTTTATTAATAAAAAAAGTGGTTTTGTAAAAGTTGCTTATTTTTAAGCTCTTTAAAAAGTTATAAAAAATGGCAAAAACAAAAACATTTGGGATTAGGGGAAGCCCCAGGTGAGCAAGGCTCGAACCCGGGACCTCTACCCTTCTCACCAAACGTTTTACACAACACACACACTACCACTCGCCCTTGGGTCTTTTTCGATTTTATCTTGCAAAATCTATTACTTATACACGTTTTGAGCTCTTTTGTATAATAAGCTGTTTTAGCTTATTTCACAGCTTATTTGATAAGCTGTTTTCTCCAGCTTATTTTTATTAGATTCTTCATTGTTCAATGCACTTTTCAGGATTTTTTCAGAATTTTTAGAATTAGTTTAGTATTTTTTAACATTTAATTTCATTAAAATCGTTTTTAATTCATAAAAAATTATAAAAAAGTCAAAAAAATATAATTCTTTTTTAGAAAATTTTCTTTTAACATTTAGGACTTAGAAAAATTAGATTTGCTCTCGTAGGGTTAAAATTGCAAAATTTGATTTTTTAAAGAGCGGGATTGAATCCCGTTCACGTTTTTAGTGTTTTTAAGCCCTAATTTCTTTCGTTTTTGGTCTAGTTTTCTTAGTTCTTATCTTTTAGTTAATTAGGACTTATAAAAGCCAAAAAGATCATTTTAGAACTTAATTTTGATAATTTATGGTTTTTAGGTCGTGTTTTTAGGATCCCCGTTTTGCGTTTTTAGTTTAAAATAGTTTTCCCTTAATTAATTTTAAGTGTTTGCCTTAATTTTCTCGTAATTTTAGGAAACCAATCTAAATCTTGTTCCATTCAAGCATCGATTATCAAAACGACTCTCGACTTTCAATTGCATTCCTCGTTGGGGATAACGACCCGGGAATCATACTTCCGGTTACTACAATTGAGATTTTTTGATCCTTATTATATATTTATATATTTATTATATTTAATATATATAAAGGGTAGAGCTTATCTCTTTTAATCAATTTTTGGCGCCGCTGCCGGGGAGGATTGTATACGATTGTTGAGCCGTTTGACAATTTGTGTTTGAAGATCCTTCCGTGTGAAGTTATTTTGCTTATTTTCATATACAAAAAGATTTTTTTTTATTAGTATATATATAATAAAAAAAAATCAAAAATTAAAAAAAAATTGTCCATAAAAAGAAATAAAATTCACCATCAATATAATACTTTCAATTGAAGTATTATCATTAATAAGTTCCCGAACCAAAGATCAAACGATTACACAATGATTTATAAGTTGGGTTCAGCTATTGAAGCTCCTCTTCGCCCTATTCCACTCCCCAAGTACCCAACTTGAGAGTTATCTTCACTATGTCAACAAGCTCCCTTTAGACAGAAATCTAACACACTATGTATTTTGAGGCCTAAATACTAACCTATCATACACATATGATACACATAACACACAACACAAGATATACAAGATGATATGATTATCACGAACGTGATGACAAAACCCTAAAAACTATTATCACTTGAAGCTTAACGTCTTCTTGAGTGTTCTTCACTAAAGAGTGGAATGAGTTGATCACTTGTAATGGATTATGTAACAAGTATAATGATCAAAGAATATACAAAAGATAAAATATATGTGAGAAAATATTTGTCAAGAGTTGTTTAAAATAAAGGAATGAGGTTTGAGGTAGTTTATAGGCAACTTTTGAAATTCAAATTTGTCACTGTGGGAAAAAGACTTCTTGTGGAATCCTGTGAATCCCCCCTCCCTGTTGTCAGTATTTTTGGTTAGTGATCCTGTGTGTGCGCTTGGACCAATGTGATATTTGATCCCCATTGATTATGTGATGTAATCACCGCCAAATGTGTATAAAAATTTTGTTTTGACTTATTAAACAGTTACACCCTGGATATTTGTACGGATGAAAATATTTCTTTTATCACCAATATGGAAGGTTTTCTAGATTTAGAAAGATTTGGTATGATTGGCTTTCCCTTATGGTTAATCTTATTTTGTCTTACATGATTAATATAACTAGCTTATAATTAATCATGTGTTAGCTTAAATCATTTGATTAGAAAAGATTTATGCAAATGATAATATTTTTCTTTGATCATTAACTATGTTTAATAATGTCATATTCATACCTTAAGTGATTTGTCGGCGTCAGGTAAACTTTCGACTAAATAACTTGTTTACGTAAACTTTTACGTAGTATGACATTATATTTGTTATTATCAAAACATGAAGATCATTAAATATAAATATCGTTTTTGCGCGAATATTTGTATTAACAACCCAAAACACCAAAACAAAATCTTTTTCAACACAACCAATTGCTCAAAACACTAATCTAGCAATTATAAACACCCCTTATACTCGAAATTCTCAAGAACAAACAAAAAATCTAACTTATTCAAAACTTAATGCCTGTAGGATTTTATTAGTGGGATTTGTATGCCTTGATACAAGGAATAATAATTTGTAAATAGATTGTAATGCATGTCGGAAATCAACCGGATTTGGTGGTGGTGTTGGGTGACTGATCGTACAAAGAGAGGAGGGAGGAAGAGAGTGAATTTTGTGAAAGAGTTCATAAGTGTGTGTATAGGTGCTATTTATAGAAAATAACTTTAGCCATTTGACACTTTTAGTCCATTATCCCTCTGATAGCTACTGTAGTTTTCAAAAACTTGTATCAAAAAAAGTGTTTTTTCTATTAATAAAATCGGCCAAAGACTCGGGTCACACCACGTTAGTAAATATTTTTATTCCGTCCCACTAATTTTACTTTAAAACGTTTAATAAAACGTTAAATAACGTAAAACACAACCTTTAAACACATTACAAAAACTCAGGGAAATGCCGTAAAATACAAAAATAACACAATCACGCTCTCGGAGCGACAACATAAATTTTTCTGACTTTCTCTGACGCTAAAAACAAATAGAAACTCAATCACGACTTAAAATTACCCAATAAATGGAAATTTTCATCAAACCTTATATACCATAAATGACTATAATCAATTCCGTAGAAAAATAATTATCATAGCTTGGGATAAACGTTCACCTGAAACTCGGGTTGTTACATTCTCCCCTCCTTTAAGGAGCGCCGTCTTAGTGCTCAGCTCGACGTATCTGCTTTCTCTCGCTTCGTCCTTACTTGTAAAGAGATGAGGGTACTTATTCTTAATCTGATCCTCATGTTCCCAAGTAAATTTTGGACCTCTTTGCGAATTCCAACGAACTTTAACGATCGGTATTCGGCTTTGCTTAAGTCGCTTGACCTCTTATCATAATTTCACTGGCCTCTTTAGTCATATGCAACTTTATCATCAATTGATCTCAATCCATCGGAAAAACAATATAGCCTTCCGCTAAACATTTCTTAAGATTCGAAACATGAAAGATACTATGAATCCCTTTTAACTCTCCAGGTAACTCCAACGAATATGCTACTAGACCGACTATAGCTAGAATCTTGAATGGCCCTATGTAACGTGGACTTAACTTTCTACGCTTTCCAAAACACATAACGCCCATCCCCGGCGATTCCTTGAGTAGGTACATATCACGAATTCCAAATTCTTACGGCTTGAGATTCTTATATCACGCCGTTGCTTTTTCTGGGTGAACTAGGGCAGTAACAAGCGGTGGTTCTTAATCTGAACGATCTTCTCGGTCGTTTCACGAATCAATTCTGGAACGGTGAGTTAGCTATCTCCAACCTCACTCCAGCATACAGGCGATCTACATTTCTGTCCGTATAAAGCCTCATATGGTGCAGCCTTAATACTCGCTTGATAACTATTGTTATATGAGAACTCGACCAATGGAAATTGTCGATCCCAACTATTTCTAAAGTCGATCACACAGGCACGCAACATGTCTTCAAGCGTTTGTATAGTCCTTTCGCTTTGACCATCCGTTTGAGGGTGGTAAGCGGTACTCATATCCAAATGCGTCCCCAACGCTTTTTGAAGCGATTACCAGAATCTAGACGTAAAATGGCTATCTCAATCCGAAATGATTAAAATAGGAACACCATGTCTACACACAATTTCCTTCAAGTAAAGTTGCATGAGTTTCTCCATGGTATTAGTCTTTTTCATTGGTAGGAAATGAGTTGATTTAGTCAATCGATCGACAATGACCCAAATCGTATCATACCCACTCGGCGTTCTAGGCAGTCAACTCACAAAATCTATAGTAAACCTTTACCATTTCCAAACAGGAATTTCAGGTTATTGTAGCAATCTAGATGGTTTTTGATGCTCGACTTTAACCTTCGCACAAGTCAAACACTTGCTAACATACATGGCAATATCAACTTTCATATTTGGCCACCAGTACAACAGCTTCAAATCTTGATACATCTTGTCCGATCCTGGATGGATAGAATACTTGGACTTATGCGACTCATGCATAATCAAATCCCTCAATCCACTTAATCGCGGCAACCAAACACTATTTCCAAAACAATGTGTTCCATCGGGGCGAAGCTTAAATATTTGCTTAATCAATCTCCCTAAATAATCTACCTTTACATTCTTTCTCTTTATTGCTTCCTTTTGAGCTTCAAGGATTTGCTTTGGTAGATCGCTGTGAACAGTCATCATCAAAGCTCGAACATGCAATGGCCTATTCCTTTCCTTTCGGCTTAAGGCGTCCGCCATAACATTCGCCTTTACAGGATGATACCGAATCTCACAATCATAATCGCTTAACAACTCAATCCAACTCCATTGTCTTAAGTTAAGCTCTTTCTAGTTAAAAATATATTGTAGGCTCTTGTGATCGGTGAAAAACACAAACTTCGTTTCATACAAACAATGTCTCCATAACCTAAGACTGAAAACCACACACTTCATTCCATACAAACATAGTTCTTGCTAGAGAAAACTTCATCAAGAGCTTTAAGACTAGTAATAATAATGTTAAATCTAGCAAAACCGCTATCAATAGATTCTTCTTCAAGGATAGAAAATTGTTCATATTTGTTGAACAAGAAGATCAATTTTATTATCCTTTACTTGGCTATTACCTTGATGTGTGATTAACAACGATTGCTAAATATCTTTAGCCGTTTTACTCATAAAAATTCTTTCATATTCCTTTTTAGGTAAAGCATTATAAAGAACCATTTTAGCTTGATTATCTTAAGCGAGTTTCTTTTTAAGCATATACATCTTGTTGTCAAAAGACGTTTCTTATAAACGTGGGTTTCTTTGTTTCTAGCAACCGGCGGAAAATTACCATTCAAGATAATATGCCAATGATCTAAATGTTTTGCTTTCACATAAGTTTCAAATCGATTTTTCCAATAATTAAAATGATCGCTTAAAAAAAGAGGTGGTCTTTGCATAGATTTCCCTTCTTGATATCTATCTGAATCCATAGATCGATTCAAGCTTTAATGTACAATATACGTGAAAGATCTTGGGTGACCTTGGCTTCTGATACCAATTGTGGAAACTAGAAGGGGGGTTGAATAGTTTTTACCATTTTAAAATTAAAACTTAGATTGTCGACTTATGTGAATTCAAGAGATATACACAAGTGTATATGATAGCGATGCAATAAGTAAATAAACAATCTATGAAATGTAAGCAAGTAAAGATAAGAAAGATCAAACCGATGACACAATGATTTATAGTGGTTCGGCTACTAAGCTCCTCTTTGCCCTACTCCACTCCCCAAGTACCCAACTTAAGAGTTATCATCACTATGTCAACAAGCTCCCTTTAGGCGGAGAAAACCATACACGTTACTTACACTTTTTCCGGTACTAAGCTAAATACCGAGTTCTACTTCGAGATAGAACCAATCTAACACACTATGTATTTTAAGGCCTAAATACTAACCTATCATATACATATGATACACACAACACACAACACAAGATATACAAGATGAATGATTATCACAAACGTGATGACACAACTAAACTATTAACACTTGAAGCTTGACGTCTTCTTGAGTGTTCTTCACTAAAGAGTGGAATGAGTTAATCACTTGTAATGGATTATGAAACAAGTATAATGATCAAAGAATATATAAAAAGATAAAATTTATGTGAGAAAAATATTTGTCAAGGGTAATTTAAAATGAAGGAATGAGGTTGGTATTTATAGGCAACCTTTTGAAATTCAAATATGTCCCAGGGGAATAAGATGTGCGACCCACGGATCCCCCATCTCCTGAATCCGTCCAGTGTTTTTGGTGGATCCGTGGGTAGAGCTGGGACAAAATTTGTCATTTTGTGATTAACTCCAAATCTATATAATATATTGTTTTGTACTTATTAAAACTAGTTTAATGGATTATTTTAGAAGAAAATATTTCTTATCACCAATAAGGAAATATTTTCTAGATTTGGAAAGATTTAGAAATATTGTTTCCACTTATGGTTAATCTTATTTTGTCTTACATGATTAATATAACTAGCTTATAATTAATCATGTGTTAGCTTAAACCATTTGATTAGAAAATATTAATGCAAATGATAATATTTTTCTTTGATCAATTAACTTATGTTTAATATGCAATATGCATACCTTAAGTGATTTGTTCGGAGTCATGTTAACTTAATCGACCTAAATAACTTCCGTTTACGTAACTTTTAGTAGTATGACATTATATTTGTTATTTATCAAAACAATAAAATCTTTAAATATAATGATCGTTTTTTTTGCTTATTTTAGCGAATAATTTCGTTATTAACAATCTCTCCCTTTTTGATGATGACAAAATATAATCGGCTCCCCAAAAGACTCTCCCTGGTTCGGAGTCGGTGTACACAGAGGTGTAGGTGACAGCGGATGATGCAGAAGACATAACTGCAGGAAGGTAAGTAAACTTACATAAGTATATTATATAAGACTAGTATATTATATATGTAATATAATATAAACATGTATACATATCATGAAAGCATATAGCATAACCAACTAATGCAACTCAATAGTGTATGTGTCCCGTGAAAAACTTTTGTATGATGCAATGTTTGAAAATGGTTATAGTCCAAGTAAAAACATTTGACCTGGTTCTCTATAACCTAGGCTCTTGATGCCAATCTGTAACACCCCCAAAATGGGTCGCAGCGGAATATGGGTTGGGGAATGTTACTTCATAGATCAACAGCACGAGATAAGAGAACGACCTCTATATGAGTCGTTTAAAATTGATACATTGGATTAAATAGACTTGTTTGTTACAATAGCCGAAGCTTAAATAGTTCATCCATGAAAAGTAAAGATTTTAAGACATAACAAATATTCCCAAAATGTAATGCATCCAAATCTTTATAGTAATGACTCCAAAATGATGACCACCAATGTATCCTTGTTTCTCGTACCTTATTGACCTGAGAAAAACATGCTTTAAAACGTCAACATAAAGTTGGTGAATTCACAGGTTTAGTAAATGTATAAAGTAGGACCACAAGATTTCCAAAGTAAGACATGTAACACATACAATATCTTAAAAGTAATTACGAGTGCACTAAGTTCATGACATCGAAGCTCGACATATATGTATGCAATTTAATGCACTAAATGTGCCCATGTAGATGTTCAACCCGCAACATCCAAATTGTTCCGACATGTATACGTTCGTTGTTTCGGTACCTCCGAAACTGATGAGCGCTACTCACCCGAACGGGGATGTCAATCCCAAATAGATCTATTCATAACATTCGCGCTCGCTAACTAGCAATTGACAGTTCATGAGGGTGGGCAATAGTGGGTTTAGCTACTTAGGCCAACTCGTAATATGTTTAAAAGAGTACTTGCGTCCAAATGTAAAACAATGCATGTTTCTCACCCCAAAGTTGTAAAACAATATAGTTGTATAAAAGCGGGGCTATGAACTCACCGTAAGTGAATGATTGATTATCTAAATCAAATGAGTGAATCGCCTCGGCAATTTGAATGCAACCTAATTAATTATAGGCCGTATGAGTATAATGTATTTCATATAAATAAAACATCACATGTTGCATAGCTACACCACCACCTAATAGTTTTTATTAATTATTTAAAAGTTAAAACAATAATTAACTCGTACTTTGTTAAATTAAAGCATGTGTACTTGTATCCGTAAGAAAATATTATTTTCGTTTACAAATGCATCGTTTGTAAAAATGTATGATTTAATAATGATATTTTATTATTAAATTAATTGTTTTATAAAAGATTATATAAAAATATAAGTAATGCGCGCGAGTTTTAAAACTTCATATCTTTATCGTTTCGACTCCGTTTTATACGTTTCTTATGTCCACGTCTCCCGTATTTAAAATGTTTTATCAAAATATTCATTATTTATAAAGTTTAACCCACTGATGAACAGTAACTTTTACTGGCATCACAAGTTTATAAAAACTATTTTTAATAAAACTAATTATTTGTAAATAATAATTATAACTCGGTTCGTTATAGCTCCGTTTCTCGAGATCCTTATGTCCTTGGATTAGTATTAAAATAATTTATCAAAATATTATTTTTATAAAATTTAACCCACTGATGAACAGTAGCATTTACTATTCATCTCAGTTTATAAAAGTTATTTTTATAGAAATAATTGTATTTACTGGGTTTCTTATTCGTAACTTGTTCGTTATTTTCCGTTATTTTTGAGTTCTTTATGTCCGTGGGTTCGTATTAAGGAAAATTATCAAAATATAAGATTTATGAGATTTTTATATCTGATGAACAGTAAAAGTTACTGTTCATCACAGGTTATAAAATTATTTTTATAAAGCTAATTAAATATAACTTGTAAATTCCGTATCTTGTTCGTTATAATTCCGTTTTTCGAGTTCCTTATACATAGCTCACGATCCTTCTAAAGGTACTTGTTTTTATAAAATATACAACTTAAAGTTTTTATTTCGAATTTCAAATATATATATAAAGTCATAATTAGGGTTTCTAATTAACACAGTAATTTACAATCATTTTAATTAGGAACCTTGCACCATTAATTTACCAAGTGTTGTACCGTATATTTCACATGTATTTAGTCCACTAATTGTCCATGTCCTTTGTCCATATGAAAACATCATATACTTTATATAACTTTAAAATAAAACTAGGTGGTGATTAACTAATGCAACAAATATGTAAACAATAGGAAATTAATAAACGAGTATTGAAAACTTTAAATAGACCTTATAGGAATCAAGTTAGGATGATGAAACACTTAGATGTAAACCACAATAAGCCTTTAAAACCAAAACCTAATCAGAATACCCAAAATATGTTTTCTTGATTTTTCCTTGTTAAACCGAATCCAAGCTTCCAAAACCTTTAGTAGTCTTAGGTAGGTCTTAGGATGAAATTGGATTGTTGGAATCTTGGATGTAAAAGAAAATGGGAAACCCCTAAAGACCAAAGGTTGCCGTGAGTTTTAGGCACAAAGAGAGGGTTTTGTGCTTTGGTTTTTCTTGAATGAAAGTGAAAGAGTAAATAAGTCTTAGGGCTTTCATTATATAGGGTTTAGGAAACTAGTAAACCACCTTATATCTAAACATGGGTATAAGTGGTAAATGGGACAAGGTCAAAGACCTCTCCTCTCTAGGTGAATCACCCGGCAAAGGACACAAGAGTGTACCATGGACTTGTCAATCTTTAGGTAACTTGAGCTTAAGGTACATTATGGTGTAAGGTTACAAGTTGTAAAAAGGATTTTACAAAGATATAGGATTTAATTCAAGGGTTAAATGCATTGATTCCGGTTCTTAGATGATATAGGTGAGAAAATAATTAATTTTGTTATTTCGGGTATAAACGTGGGTATTTGTTTAAGTGTAGATAGGTAAAGGTGCTTTCGGGTACGACCGAATGTAATTTATTGCGAAACGTAAGCGTTTTACGTAACCAACAAAAATAAATTGTGAAAAGTTATAAATTATACTCCTAATAATCATATAACACTTGCTTGATGTAAACTTTAATTTGTTGGTAGTCGTTTACATTGATCAAGGATTTTTGTTACGCGATATACTATAAGATAATAATTAAAAGCGAACGCGTAAAACTCTAAAAATAAAAATGGAATTTTTATTAAAGTTGAAAATAACCTAAAAATGAGAAATGTTACAGTCTCCACCCGTTAGGAGAGCCTTGTCCCAAGGCTCAAGATGCAACATTCTTCGAGGGTGTGGTTTTTGTGAAGAGGTGCGGATACTTTTCTCGGAACTGATCTTCGCGTTCCCTCGTGAAACTCTGGGTCCTCTCTTGGAGTCATCGAAAACTTTGATGATTGGGAATTACGACTTGGCCTTAGCTTCTTGATCTCACGCTCCAAGTTTCCACTGGTTCTCAACAAAGTGGAGTTTACTCATCAATGGTGTATTTTTTCATCTAACGGAATCGCAATGGCTCGTCAGATAAAATTCTTTAGATTGGCTAATGAATGTGCTATGAACTGCTTAACTGTTGTGGTAGTCTGAGTCTATAAGCATCGGTTCCCACTTTGGCCAAACACTTGAAAGGTCGATATACTCGTGTTCAACTTTCCCCGTTTTCCAAAACGTACGACCCCTTTCCAAGGTGATACCTTTATCATAACCGTTATCACCAACCTGAAACTCTTAAAGGCTTATGCCTCACATCGGGTAACTTTTTGGCGATCACGATCCGCTAGCATTCTCTGCTTTTATTTGGACAATTTCTCGGTGTTCAATGAACAAGTTCTGGTACCGGTAAGCGGAGCATCATCCGACCTAGCCAACACACAGGTGACCGACACTTTCGGCCATAATGTGCCTCGAATGGGACAACTTTATACTAGATGTAGTGTTGTTGTATGAGAAATTCAATCAGCGGTAAGTGTCGCTTCAACCATCCCAAAGTTATCACACAAGCGCGTAACATATCTTCAAGAGTTTGTATGGTCCTTTCGCTTTGTCCATCAGTCTCTGGATGGTATGCCGTACTCATATCCAACCGAGTACCCATAGCTTTCTGAAATGACCTCCAGAAGTTTGATGTAAACCGGGGGTCACGATCACAAATGATCGAGACTGGTATCCCATGCCTTGTGACCACTTCTTTCAAGTACAATTTTGCTAGTTTGTCCATAGGGTCAGTTTCCCTCATTGGTAAAAAGTGTGCAGACTTAGTGAGTCGGTCTACAATTACCCATATGGTGTCGTTTCCACTTTGCGTTCTTGGGAGTTTGGTGACAAAGTCCATTGTGATATTTTCCCATTTCCATTGAGGAATCGCTGGTTGTACCAGTAAGCCAGATGGTTTTTGGTGTTCGGCTTTGACTCTTAAACACGTCAAACACTTGCTAACATAGGTGGCAATGTCAGCTTTCATGTTAGGCCACCAGTATAGTTGCTTCATGTCCTGGTACATTTTATCGGAACCCGGGTGAACAGAATACTTCGACTTGTGGGACTCATGCATAATTAGAGCCCTTAGGTCACCATAGCAAGGCAACCAACTTCTGTTGTTCAGACACATCGTTCCGTCCGCACGTGGTTCCAATTTCTCCTTCCTGGGCTTTTCTGGGTCCTTCGAATTCTCAATCAACATACCTCCTACATCTTCAGACTTGAGGTTTTCTGGTTTTCTCGCCTCAATCTGAGCCTCCAAAATCCGCTTGGGTAGGTCCAAACCAATAGTCATAACTAAGGCCCGAACCCGTAATGGCTTTACTCGTTCCTTTCTGCTCAATGCATCAGCCACTACATTTGCTTTTCCTGGGTGATAGCGGATTTCACAATCATAATCACTAAGCAATTCCAACCAACGGCGCTGTCTCATGTTTAATTCCTTCTGGTCAAGGATGTGTTGCAAACTTTTGTGGTCAGTGAACACTGTACACTTTGTCCCGTACAGATAATGCCTCCAGATCTTTAGAGCGAATACTACTGCGCCTAACTCCAAATCATGAGTGGTGTAATTTTTCTCATGAATCTTTAGTTGTCGTGACTATAAGCAATTCACCTTTTTCTTTGCATTAGCACTGCACCAACCTTTGGATCGAAGCACTTTTTGCAGTAAGCGATAAGTCTTTCACTTCTTCGGGTAACGCTAGAATGTGGCGCACTGCACAATTTTGCTTAATCAATGAAAAGCTGCTTCTGCTTGTCACTTCTATTCAAACTTGATCTTCTTTTGGATAGCTTAGTCATTGCGCTTGGCGATCTTTGGTATACCTGCAATGAATCTTCAGTAGTAGCCTGCTAGGCCCAAAAATTGATGAATCTCCGTTGCAGACTTTGGCAGGATCCACATGAATACCCTGACTGTCGATCACATGACCAAGGAACTGTACCTTAGGGTAGCCAGATCGCATTAAGAATTTGGCATACAATGTTCCTTCTTAAGCAACTCTAGGATTATATTGAGGTGCTCTGTGTGCTCTTGTCTTGTTCTTCGGTAAATCAGGATTAGTCAATAAAGACACATACGAATTTATCCAGGTATGGTTTGCACACCCGATTCATGAGATCCATAAATACAGCAGGTGCATTGTCAAACAAACGTGCATAACGTGAAAATCATATTGTCCGTATCGAGTTGCAATGCGGTCTTTGGAATATCTTCTTCACGAACTCTTAGTTGATGATAACCCGATCTCAGGTCGATCTTTGAGTAGATACTTGAACCTTGTAGTTGATCGAACAGGTCATCAATCCTGGGAAGCGGATAACGGTTCTTCACCGTCAGCTTATTCAATTCCCGGTAATCGATGCACATCCGGAGGATCCGGTCCTTCTTCTTGGACAACAGACCGGAGCTCCCCAAGGTGAGGAACTGGGTCTTATATAGCCTTTGTCGGAAAGTTCTTTTAATTGGTCTGACAACTCCTTCTTATCGGTTGGGCCTTAGTCGATAAGGTGCCGTGTACTGGCGCACACCAGGTATCAGATCGATCTGAAATTCCATTGGGGGTTGGTGGAATACCCGGCAAGTCCTCGGGGAATACCTCAGGAAGTCTTGAACTATTGGCACTTCTTCAAGTCGCTTCTCCTTCGACTTGTCTTCCGCCTTTTTTATAGTAACCTGTGCTAGAAAGATAGGACATCCCTCCAGCAAAATACGTTTGTGCCTTGGTGCACGAGATGATGTTTTTTCAAATCGGGACTCGTGACATTGTTGGCTCCCGTCACCATGAAAAATAAAGTCTTGTCTCCAACGGGATTACGAAAAGTTTTCTCATCACAGTCGATACGGACATGTATATTTGGTAACCAGTCATACAATAATGACGTCAAACGACCTATCTCTACGGGCATCAGGTCGATGTTGAATGGATGATTTAGAAAGTTTAGAGTGCAACCCCGTATAAGTGTATTAACCCAAATTATTCTACCGTCGCTACTCAACATCACAACCATGGTCTAATGTAGTTGGGATGATATCAATCAAAGAACTAAATGCAGTAGATATGAAACTTCTATCGGCACCAGTGTCAAATAGTATTGAAGCATAACGGTTATTTAGGAGGAACGTACCCGTGACAACATTAGAGTTCGGGTTAGTTCCAGCAGAGCCCACAACATAAGCTCTTGCTACAGCATTGCCATTTCCAGCCCGATTCCCTTGATTTCCATTCTTCAGCTTTGGGCAGTCATTCCTGTAGTGACCTTGCAATCCACACTCAAAGCAAGTGATAACTCGGGGATTTGTCCCTTGGGTCCTCTGATTATTGTTGTTGTTGTTGTTGTAGTTAGCAGTAGGTCGAACCTTACAGTCACGGGCCGAGTGACCAGTCTTTTTGCAGTTAGAGCACTTTAGAGTACATGGCCCATCATGGTGATAATTGCACTTTGCACATAGAGGTTTGGTTCCTCCATAAGGCTTCTTATCTCCAGGCCCAGCAGTGTAAGCCCGTGCCACATTGTTTCTTTTGAATGGTTGCTGTTGGTTTTGGGTGTTCCTTGAAGGCTCTTCAAATCTCCTTTTATTCTCTGCTTGGCGTTCAGCTGCAGTGGTCATCTTTTTGTCCATCATTTCAGTAGCAAATTCAATTGCCTCTTGCATTGTCTGAGGCTTGGATGCCTTAACACTGCCATGAATCATGTCGGGAAGACCACCGACATACCTTCCCTTTTAGCTGATTCCTCAGGGAACATTCTATCACACATGAGTGCCAACTCTTGGAATCGTTGATTGTAAGTCATCAAATCAGTACCTCTCACTTTTAAGTTCCAGTACTCAGATTCCAGCTTTTTGATCTCGCCCCTGGGGCAATATTTATCTGTTATCATCCTTTTCAAGGCCGTCCATGGCGTCGTGTAGGCAACATCTGTCGACCGCCTCACGTGTGAGTTCTACCACGTCAAGGCACTTCCTTGGAGGAGTACAAGATGCCAATTAACCTGTTTGTAATTGCACAGTTGCTGATAAGGAAAAAGATTCCATCTTTTCTCCCAATTGGGTCAGGCAAACGACTCCTTCAGTGCCTTGAAATTTATAGGTGGACTTCAAGAAGTCAGTGTAAAGTGCTTTTCGTGAGTAGGCACTTGCCTTCTCCCGCCGGTTTCCTGAACCATTTGGCTGTTATCGCCATCTCTGCTTCTGCTTGCATCGGTTCTGCTAGAAGCCAAGCAGCAAGCCTTGATGAATTAAGGTTGGAGTTGAGCTCAGTGGACAGTTGTGGTAGGAGCGGTTATGGTAGGAGCGGTTGTGGTGGCGGGTGTTGTCCTCGTGGCTCTTCTTGTTGTAAAACATTTTCTTCAAAATCAACAAGGAATTCAATACACGTCAGGTTTCCACATATAAAACGTAAACGGGACTGATGCATAATAATTAAATGGATCACATCCACTGCCAAAATATACAACTGAAAGTGAAATCAACAATGACATGAAATAAATCAAAACATTCTCATACACAAACAACATCGATAGATCAAAATGATGTCCTGATTACAACATGTTCAGTACAATGAGATACAAAAACTGAAAATATGGACCTAAGGCGTTTAGTGTTAGCTGGGGATCACCATAATACTTAACACGCCAATACAATGTAGTAAAAAAGATAAACAAAGTACTTACAGCCTATTAAGCGGGGAGTAACCCATAAAACTTAATAGGCTATACGGGATAGCTACAATGATGCATGATAATGCTGCTGACCGCTCAGTGGTCCATCCTGGGGCTCTGGGTCTTGGCATTAGTGTCGCAATACGTCCAAGCGCTGTAGTAAATGAGTTGAAGTATGTGGTCTGAGTAATCCAACGTGGCAACATGTGCCTCCAAAGTCCCTTAACATGTGGCCTCTATGGCTGCACTCTCTCCTCAGAACTTGTCAGGCTATGCGAGCATATAAAGCCTCTTTATCTATAGCCAAAGTTGTGCGGCGGTGTTGTAGTCTCTCTCTGTATAGTGTGTTGACTAGGGGCTCCCAATGTTTAAGCAGCGGTCATCTGGTGCCTCCTCAAATCGTATCTCAAACTCCTCAGTCCTCTGTCTAACAGTAGTATCAAGCTCTGTCACTCTCTGGTCGACCCCTTCCAAGGTGGTCGGTGCTAACTCCATCATGGCCTCAACAATCTCATCCCAAGTGTCAAGCGCTGGGGTATACCCTGGCTGTCTTGCGGCGCCAGCCGCTGAACTCTCCCCGATCTCGTATCCGGGAGCGGGAGTAGTAAGACAAGCTCTCTAAGAGGCGGCAATCTCAGCATCCTGGGAGAATATCACGTCCTGGGGGAAGCTAGGTGAAGTGATAATGGTGGTGATGCATCTGCAGCTCTCATCCGATCACCGGTGCCTATAGCCTAATGGTGCTCCTGTATCAGTAGGGCTAGTAGTGAGTGGTGATGGTAAGGGTAATGGTGAAGATACAACAGGTAGTGGTGGTGTAGGTGCGGCAGCATGCTCAGCAATGCGTGCCTCCATGGATGCCGACATCGGTGGCTCAGGTCTGACACTCTTCCGTGCCCTACGGAGACGTGTCTGGGCAAAGGGGATCCTGATCTGAGGTGGTCTCGGTGTAGGTGCAGGATCAGCAGTCACAAACGTCGTATCCCCAACCGAGGGAACAGGGTCAGCAATAGGTATAGCAGAAGAGTCGGCCGAGCTAGGTGCTACTCCTCATCCTCGTCTATCGCGTCCTCAAGGTCCTCAGCGATAGTCATCAGCTTCATCATCATCATCAGTGTCATCATCGGAGGGCTCATCATCTCCATCCCCTCCGTCAGCAGGGTAATCAGCATGCTCCTCCTCGGAGTCCTCCTCCGGATCCTCCTCTGGATCAGAATCAGGTACATAGCCTGGTGATAGGGCTACGGGTGAAGCATCAGCGGGTAGAGGCTGGTCCTCCATGGGTGCCTCATCCTCCGAAGGTACTAAGTACTCGGGGTACTCAGGCTCGGGTACAAATGGTATCTCAATGGGTGATGGTGGGTGCTCAGGACCGGGTTCAATAGTCAGGGGATTCTGGGTTGCTCAGGCTGCATGGGAAGTCCATAATATCCTAATAGATGGACTCGTGGTACACCTCCATCGGATATCTCCTCGTCGGCTCCCCAAAAGACTCTCCCTGGTTCGGAGTCAGTGTACACAGAGGTATAGGTGACAGCGGATGATGCAGACGACATGACTGCAGGAAGATAAATAAACTTATATAAGCATATTATATAAGACCATTATAGTATATATGTAGTATAATATAAACATGTATGCATATCATGAAAGCAACTCAACAGTGTATGTGTCCCGTGAAAAACTTTTGTATGATGCAGTGTTTGAAAATGGTTATAGTCCAAGTAAAAACATTTGACCTGGTTCTCTATAACCTAGGCTCTTGATGCCAATCTGTAACACCCCCAAAATGGGTCGCAGCGGAAATATGGGTTGGGGAATGTTACATCATAGATCAACAGCACGAGATAAGAGAACGACCTCTATATGAGTCGTTAAAATTGATACATTGGCTTAAATGGACTTGTTTGTTACAATAGCCGAAGCTTAAATAGTTCATCCATGAAAAGTAAAGATTTTAAGACATAACAAATATCCCCAAAATGTAATGCATCCAAATCTTTATAGTAATGACTCCAAAATGATGACCACCAATGTATCCTTGTTTCCCGTACCTTATTGACCTGAGAAAAACATGCTTTAAAACGTCAACATAAAGTTGGTGAATTCACAGGTTTAGTAAATGTATAAAAGTAGGACCACAAGATTTCCAAAGTAAGTCTAAGTAACACATTTCAATATCTTCAAAAGTATTACGAGTGCACTAAGTTCATGACACCGAAAGCTCGACATATTGTATGCAATTTACATGCCACTAAATGTGGCTATGTAGATGTTAACCCGCAACATCCAAATTGGTTCCGACAGTTATACGTTCCCGTTGTTTCGGTACATCCGACAATGATGGCGCTACTCACCCAACGGGGATGTCAATCCGAATATAGATCTTTTAATACATACGCGCTCGCTAACTAGCAATTGACAGTTCATGGGGTGGGCAATAGTGGGTTTTTGCTACTTACGGCAACTAGTAATATGTTTAAAAGTAGTAATTGCGTCCAAATGTAGAAACAATGCATGTTTCTCACCCCAAAGTTGTAAAAACAATATAAATGATATATAATGCGGGGCTATCGAAACTCATCCGTTTAAGTGAATGATTGATTATCTAAATCAAATGAGTGAATCGCCTCGGCAATTTGAATGCAACCTAATTAATTATAGGTCGTATGAGTATAATGTATTTTATGTAAATAAAACCATCAACATATTGATAGGCTATCCACCACCTAATAGTTTTTATTAATTAATTAAAAGTTAAAACAATAATTAACTCGTACTTTGTTAAATAAAAGCGTGTGTACTTGTGTCCGTAAGAAAATATTATTTTCGTTTATAAATGCATCGTTTGTAAAAATATATGATTTAATAATGATATTTTATTATTAAATTAATTATTTTATAAAAATTTATATAAAAATATAAGTAATGCGCGCGAGTTTTAAAACTTCATATCTTTATCGTTTCGACTCCGTTTTATGCGTTTCTTATGTCCACGTCTCCGTATTAAAATGTTTTATCAAAATATCATATTTATAAAGTTTAACCCACTGATGAACAGTAACTTTTACTGTTCATCACAGTTTATAAAAACTATTTTTATAAAACTAATTATTTGTAACTTAATTAAATCATAATTCGTTCGTTATAGTTCCGTTTCTCGAGATCCTTATGTCCTTGGATTAGTATTAAGATAATTTATCAAAATATGATTTTTATAAAATTTAACCCACTGATGAACAGTAGCATTTACTATTCATCTCAGTTTATAAAAGTTATTTTTATAAAAATAATTATATATAACTTGTTTCTATCGTAACTTGTTCGTTATAATTCCGTTTTTCGAGTTCTTTATGTCCGTGGGTTCGTATTAAGGAAAATTATCAAAATATAAGATTTATGAGATTTTTATATCTGATGAACAGTAAAAGTTACTGTTCATCACAGGTTATAAAATTATTTTTATAAAGCTAATTAAATATAACTTGTAAATTCCGTATCTTGTTCGTTATAATTCCGTTTTTCGAGTTCCTTACATGCTCACGATCCTTATAAAGAGTACTATTTTTATAAAATATAAAACATAAAGTTTATATTTCGAATTTCAAAAATATATATAAAGTCATAATTAGGGTTTCTAATTAAACAAGTAATTTACAATCATTTTAATTAGGAACCTTGCACCATTAATTTACCAAGTGTTGTACCGTATATTTCACATGTATTTAGTCCTCTAAATGTCCATGTCCTTTGTCCATATGAAATCATCATATACTTTATATAACTTTAAAATAAAACTAGGTGGTGATTAACTAATGCAACAAATATGAAAACAATAGGAAATTAATAAACGAGTATTGAAAACTTTAAATAGACCTTATAGGAATCAAGTAGGATGATGAACACGAGATGTAAACCACAATCAAGCCTTTAAAACCAAAACCCTAATCAAGAAAACCCTAAATATGTTTTCTTGATAAATCCTTGTTAAACCCGAATCCAAGCTTCCCAACACCTTGAGTAGTCTTAGGTAGTCTTAGGATGAACACTTGAATGCTTGGAATACCTTGGATGCAAAAGAAAAATGAAACCCTAAAAGATTGAAGTATGCCGTGGGTTTTGAGTGTAATAAGAGAGGGTTCTTGGTTGATTTTGCTTGTATGAATGTGCAAGAGTAATGAGGACTTAGGGCTTGCTTTATATAGGGTAGAGAAAACCATGGAAGTACTTAAATGAATACCATGGGAGCTCATGGTTTTGGAGTACAAGTGTAAGAGACCTCTCCTCCTCCCTAGGAGGAGGGTGCGGCAAAAGAGGCTCAAGGACAAAGGGATTAGACAATCTTTAGGAAGATGAGCTTAGGGTACAAAGTGTGTAAGGATTACAAGTTGTAGAAAAGGTTTTAATAAGGATTTAAATGAATTATTTCATGTATACATCCCATGTCCGGTTCTAGTAGGATATAAGTGAGAAAAATAATTAAATTTTGAGTATTGGGTATAAACGTGGGTATTTGTTTAAGCGTAGATAGGTAAAGGTGCTTCCGGGTACGACCGAATGTAATTTATTGCGAAACGTAAGCGTTTTACGTAACCAACAAAAATAAATTATGAAATGTTATAAATTATACTCCTAATAATCATATAACACTTGCTTGATGTAAACTTTAATTTGTTTGGTGTCCGTTTACATTGATCATTGATTTTTAGTTTACGCGATTTAACTATAAGATAATAATTAAAAGCGAACGCGTAAAACTCTAAAAATAAATAATGGAATTTATTAAAGTTGAAAATAACCTGAAAATGAGAAATGTTACACCAACAATCAACCAACGCCTTTGTCAAAGAAACATTTAGTAGTTACAGGACCTGGTATTAGTGAAGTTGAGGTACCATCAACATTTGTTATTGTTTGAGCTACTGGTTTGAATGAGTTTCCATTCTCTATGACATCCCATAAAGCATAGTCTTGTACTTGAAAGTATTGCTCAATCCTTAGCCTCCACATATCATATTCACCCTGTTTGAGAATGAGCAACTTTACAATAGTAGTGGTTTGTGCAGTTTCTAGATCCATCTCTTCCTTGTGAGTAAAGAGTTCTTCTTGTTAGTTTCTTCTAGATCAAAGTTTCAGAACACAAGCTCTGATACCACTTGTTGATCCCAACTTAAGATCGATTCCTTAGCTTGTAAAGGTTAAGTTACTTTGGATAAATCCAAAACAACTATGGTAGAAACTTTGTGAATACTAAAGAGTATGCGGAATCTACTCTTTAATACTTAGAAGAATATTAATGAAACAGTAAACTGTATGAATAATGTATGAACAATGATATTACTAAAAAGCTCCAATATTATTATTATCAATAATACGAGTACTCTTTGTAGTACTAGGGTTTACAACCTTGAAGCTATATATCAAAACGTATGAATGTGTGTAAATGTATATCAATAACCATAACCTAGGATCTCCTTTTATACACCAAGGAGTCCTTTACAAGATAACTATAAATCTTCTATAATTCTAAAAGATAACTGCAAATCTTCTAACTTAATAAGATATACATATCTTTTACAAAAATATCTCATACTTATCCCGTAAGTAATCTTGATAAACAATCTTCATCTTTATCCTTCTGACAGTAGAAACTCTTCTAGCAGTTGCATTCTTTCAGCAGTTGTAACCAGCAGCATTAACTTTTATTCCAGCAGCACTTAGCAGTAGTTACTTCCAAACAGCATCAAGAAGCTTTTAATCCCAACATTGGACTTATGTTGAATGAGAATGATAATTATGTTATTGAATGATGTATAATATCATGTTATTGCCGTTTACTTACTAAGCCTCGTGCTTACGGTTTAGATGTTTAATGTTTTATAGGTTCAAGCGAAGAATGTAATGCGTGGATTAAGGCATAGGTGTGAAAGTACTTGTCAAGATTAGACAAGTAGTTAAGGTAGAAGCCGAGCTTAAATCAAGGTTGAACCCCCAATGTGTCCTAATGATTGGTAAATGTTAAGGTCAAGTGTCAAGTCTTTTTGTTGGAGTTTTATATGTAAACGTATGTAAATTGGTCAAAATAAGGATGTAGAACGGGTGAAAACGGGGCGTCTGGCAACCCCCGTAAAGTACATGTTTTTGGGTAATTTAGACCACAAACAAGTATGGAATTGATGTAACATAATGTTTTAATGAATTTTGGAGATTTTTATGAATTATCGAGTCCGGGAAGTTAGTTTTTCGTAAATAAAGTGTCAAAATAAGTTTGGTATGTTTCCAGGATGCATGGAGCCGCCCGGCTGGCCTTCCATCCGCCCGGCTGGCCTTCCATCCGCCCGGCTGGGCTGGGGCTGATGTTTTCCTGATTTTGTTTTTAACGTAACTTTTGAACCGTAAGGAGTTAGAACGAGTTCCTTATATCGTTGGAAAGCTTATGAAGTCTAGTTTGTGATAATGAAACATTCAGGGGTCTAATTGTAATGTATTTTAAAAATTATATTAAGAAATGATACACGGTCATTCCCGGTTAAGCGTTTCTGCAAAGTTTTTAAATTTCGGTCAAAATTTGTGTCGGAAAAGGGGCGTTTCACGTTTGGAATATAAGAACCTTAGAAAATATTTTAGCATTACTTGTAAATATTTATACGCGGTTTAAAACCTAATAAATATTATTTTAAAAAACACTTGAACTATATATTGTGACACTTTATAAATAATAAAATTATTAAACTAAGTGATATCGACAATAATTATTTATCGAACAAAGATGGTATTTTACAAAGTTATAGTTATTAGAAAATGTTTCGAAGACATATACTTGGACATTAAATAGCAAACGTAACTTAAACATTGTTTCAACTCTTATAACTAAATGAAAACTATTAGGTGGTGATATAACTATATAAAATACATTGTTGTATTTAATTTAAATACATTATTCTTATGCGACCTATAATTAATTAGTTTACATACTCATTTACAAACTCGTTTACATACTCATTTACAGACTCGTTTACATACTCATTTACAAACTCGTTTACATACTCATTTACAAACTCGTTTACATACTCATTTACAAACTATTTTACATACTCATTTACCAATCTCATAGTGAGATTCATTACATTGCTTTGCTTTACATAGGGATTAAAGTACATTTTTAAACATAATTATGTAGCATGCCTAAGTAGCGATAAATCCCAATGCCCACTATCATGAACTGTTAATTACCTTGTGTAAGCGCGTGTGTTATAAATAGATCTATTTGGGATTGACATCCCCGTCCGGATAAGTCATACTTACTTGTCAAATGGACGTATACCATATGGGAACATTTTAGATGTTACGGGTTGACATCTACATTAAGTATATTTATGTATATTAAATTACATACATTGTCGAGCGTCAGTTTCATGAGCTTAGTGCAGTCGTAATTACATTTTGTGATATTGTATGTGTTACAATGGTCATACATTTATAAATCCGGCGATCCAACATTTATACTTAAACATTTTATGTGACACTGTGGATAAAGCAGTAAACAATATACTCTTTTGATCTTATATTTACATTTACATAAATCTATGAACTCACCAACTTTATGTTGACACTTTTAAGCATGTATTTCTCAGGTGAATTAGATGCTTGGCTTATCCAGTATGCATTGGAGTCCAAACTTTACAAGATTGCATTTATGGATTTCTTCTTACATTCAAACTATCAAATCTTGTTGTATAATTTTAGTTTTACATTTTGATGCAAACTTTGGGACGAATGATATAGCAAGTTCAATTTTAATTAAATCAACGAGATTGCTTTTCAAAAGACTCATTTAGAGGTCGTTCTATTGTATCTTATGCTATTGTATTATGAAGTAACGCTCCCAGACATATTTCCACTGCGACCCAATTTAGGGGTGTTACACAAACGTTTTCTAAAAATCTAAACCTTAAAAACTACAAAATCATAAAAAAGGGTGTGTCTTGGTTCGAATGGGGTAAAAAGGAAAAAAATAAAGGTGTCATTTTAATATTTTGGTTGTGATGGTGAAATAACATTTCGGGTCATAAGAACTTATAGCTTATTTGACTTATTAATAAGCACACAAGTGCTTATTTGAGCTTATCTTAGCCGCGACACACAAAAAGGAAACAAAAAGCATTTGTACTTTGGCTTATTTTGGAAACAAAAATATTTCAAGCTTATGGGCTTATTTTTTAGCTTATTCGTGGCTTATTAGGCCTTTTGGAGCTCTTGGCCTAACAAGGAAATAAGCCGTAGCTTATTTTGAGGCTTATTAGTCTCGACTTAATTATTATAACTTATATCCTAGCTTATTTTGATACTAAAGTGCTTATTTACTTACTTGATAGCTTATTGGACTCGTTATTGGGCTTATTACATTTTTAAGAGTTTGTTGGGCTTATGTGCATCAGCCGGCCCAACAAGGGCCCAATGATGCCTCGGCTTATTTTTGGCTTGTTGATTTAGCTTATTTTGATAAGCAAAGTGCTTATTTGATTATCCTATTACTTATTTATCTATTTTCGGGCTTATTGTATCTTGGAATATTTACTTGGACTAAATGGGCCGAAAAGCCCAATAAGGATCATATAACTTTCGGCTATGTACAATCAGGCTAACTAGAAAACTCATATTTGGCTTTAAGACCCAATGAGTAACGGGCTAATCATGGAATATATACTTGTAAAACTACTAATGGACTATAAGGCCCAATGACTATTGGACTAAATTTGAACCTTTTAAATGAATTAACGGACTAAACAATTAGGCTAAATAGGGGTGTACGTTCGGGCGGTTTACGGTTTTGTAGGGTTAATCGGTTTGGGTTATTCGGTTTTTAAAAATAATTTTGAACAACCAATACCCAAACCAAATTTATGAAAACCAAACCAATCCAACCAAATAACTAATCGGGTTATTTGGATCGGTTCTCCATAAAACCATATAAGAACATGATCTCTAAAAAGGAAAATTGTCTTCAACATTATTGAAACTTAATAAAAACATCCACTCAGGTTGCAACAAATGTAGGGGTGTTCATTAAATGGGTCGACCCGAAAAACCGACCGATCCAAACGTAACTGGGTGAAATGGGTTTGGCTTATTTGGACCATTCACCCCCATGGTTTCACTTTAAGGTTGTTTCATAGTTTCCAAGTTACTATATAAAGAAAGCCCTAGTCCACCATTACACTCTTACATTTCTACAAGCAAAATCCAAGCAAAAATCCCTTTCCCCCTCCTCTAGACCCACGGCACACATATAACATTTAGGGTTTCATTTAATTTTGCAAACCAAGGCAATCCAAGCTTTCAAGTGTTCATTGTAAGGTATACCTAAGACTTCTCAAGGTGTTGGGAAGCTTTGGATTCGGGTTTTAACAAGGAATTATCAAGAAAACTATTTAGGGTTTTGTTCTTGATAGGGTTTTGAATTTTGAAGGCTTGATTGGGGTTTACATCTAGTGTTCCATTCATCCTACTGAGGTCTATAAGGTCTGATTTAAAGTTTTCAATACTCATTACATTATTTTCTATTGTATAACATACTTGTTGCATTAGGTTATTCACCACTAGTTTCATTTTTTAATTCATTTAAAGTATTTGATGATTTTCATATGGGAACAAAGGACATGAAATTTAGAGGATAAATACATGTGATTTATACGGTACAAACTTGGTAAATAATGGTGCAAGATTCTTATATAAAATGATTGTAATTAACTTATAAATTGCAAACCCTAATTATATCTTATATACCTTACTGTTGGAATTCGAACCAAAGAACCCTATGTTTTATTTTTTATAAAAATAGTTGCTCTTTAACAAGGATCGTGAGCATGTAAGGAATCGAAAAACGGAATTATAACGAACACGTTATGGAATTTACAAGTTATATATAAGAAACTTTATAAAAACAAATTTATAAACTGGTGATGAACAGGTAAAAATTACTGGTTCATCAGAGATGAAAAATTATTTTATATTTTTTTAATAATACATTTCATGACAAGGATCGTGAGTATGTAAGGAACTTGAAAAACGGATTTATAACGAAAAAGATATGACATTTACAAGTTTACGTTAATTAAACGCATAAAAGTGATTTTATAAAAGTGATTTTATACACATACCTACTGTTTCGGATCTGAGTTATAAAAATAAATATTTTATAAACATAGTACTCTTCATGTCGAATCCAAGGACATAATAAACTCGAGAAACGAATTAAAATGAACAAGTTACGTATTTATTAAGTTATATATAACTAATTATATAAAAACAATTTTTAAGAACTGTTACGAACTATAAATGTTACTGTTCATCAGAGGTTTAATTTTTATAAATATGATATTTTGATAGATTTTCTTAATACGAAGTCGTGGACATAAGAAACGTATAAATCGGAGTTAAAACGATAAAGATATGAGGTTTTAAAATCGCGCGCACTATTTTTATTTTTATACATTCTTTTTATAAAACAATTAAATTAATAATGAAATATCATTATGTAACCAATAAAAACTTAAATCATATATTTTTACAAATGATGCATTGGTAAATAAAAATAACATTTTTCTTACGGGTACAAGTACATATACTTTTTATTTAACAAAGTACGAGTTAATTATTAATTTAACTTTTAAAGATTTAATAAAAACTATTAGGTGGTGGTGTGACTATATAACATGTGATGCTTTATTTATATATAATACATTATACTCATACGGCCTATAATTAATTAGGTTGCATTCGGATTGCCGAGACGATTCACTTACTTGATTTAGATAATCAATCATTCACTTACGGTGAGTTCATAGCCCCGCTTTTATACAATTATATTGTTTTACAACTTTGGGGTGAGAAACATGCATCGTTTTACATTTGGACGCAAGTACCCTTTTAAACAAGTTACGAGTTGGCCTAAGTAGCTAAACCCACTATTGCCCACTATCATGAACTGTCAATTGCTAGTTAGCGAGCGCGAATGTTATGAGTAGATCTATTTGGGATTGACATCCCCGTTCGGGTGAGTAGCGCTCACTAGTTTCGAATGTACTAAAACAACGAATGTATACATGTCAGAACAATTTGGATGTTGCGGGTTTGAACATCTACACGGGCACATTATGTGCATTAAATTGCATACATAGATGTCGAGCTTCGGTGTCATGAGCTTAGTGCACTTCGTAATTACTTTTAAGATGTTGTATGTGTTACATGTCTTACATTGGAAATCTTGCGGTCCTATTTTTATACATTTATTAAACCTGTGAATTCACCAACTTTATGTTGACGTTTTAAAGCATGTTTTTCTCAGGTCAATAAGGTACGAGAAACAAGGATACATTGGTGGTCACCATTTTGGAGTCATTACTATAAAGATTTTGGTGCATTACATTTTGGGAATATTTGTTATGTCTTAAAATCTTTATTTTTCATGGATGAACAGTTTAAGCTTTGGGCTATTGTAACAAACAAGTTTATTTAATCCAATGTATCAATTTTAAACGACTCATATAGATGTCGTTCTCATATCTTATGCCATTAATCTATGAAGTAACACTCTCCAACTCATATTCTGCTGCGACCCATTTTGGGGGTGTTACAACAGAGCTTCTTGTAAGTCCAAAGTTCTGAATCCTATTACTAAGCCTTTGTTTATGCTACATATAGATTTGTTTGGTCCAACCTTTGTGAGTAGCTTGATGCATAAGAAGTATTGCTTAGTAGTCACTAATGATTATAGTAGATTTACATGGGTTTTATTTTTAACAACTAAGGATAAAACCAGTGAGATCCTTAAGCACTTTATCAAAGAAATAGAAAACCTAGTGGATAAGAAGTGAAAATAATTAGAAGTGATAATGAAACAGAGTTTAAGAACAAAGTTATGAATGTTTTTTTGTAGAGAAAAAGGTATTAAGAGAGAATATAGTGTAGCTAGGACTCCTCAGCAAAATGGTGTTGTTGAGAGGAGGAATAGGACACTCATGAAGGCTGCTAGAACAATGTTAGCTGACTCTAAGTTACATATCACATTTTGGGCAGAAGCAGATTCTACTGCTTGTTATGTACAAAAAATAGGGTTTTAGTAGTTGATATGTGAGAAATCACATATCCTTTCTATACCAAAAATGGCCTATAAATAAACAAATTATACAAATTATGCTTGTATATTGCTTGTTTTTTCATTTGTGATGTGTAGGTGCGGATAATGCAAAAGTTACAAGAAAACGGTCAAAACCGGACACACACGGACACGGGAACAGATAGAGTGCACAAGAGCCGGAAGTTTCTAGCAAAAGGTCATCAAAAGTCAACCCTTGGTCAACCTACAAAAAGACAAAACCCTTAAAATCCCAAATGAGCCCTTAATATTAAAACAATTTCACCATAAGTCCCTAAACCCTAACACCGTTATTGAGCATGGACTGGTTGACGAAATACCAAGCCGTTATTGACTGTGCTAAGAAAATCGTTCGTATTCCTTTTAGGAGCGGAATCTTAATTTTTCATGGAGATGGAAGTAGAAATAAACGCGGGACTCGATTAAACTTCATCTCGTGGCTCCAAGGCCGCAGAAGTATCTGCTTACAAGGGTTGTTCACGTCTTTTTGCACATATTACCATCAAGGTGACTGGAGACAAGTCGATAAGAAGCAACATGCAAGATGTAACAGATCTGTCAAAATTTTTCCGAAGTATTTCCCGAGGAGTCTTGAAGAGTCTTCACCTACAGACAAGTGGAATTTCACAACGATCTTGTACTCGGTGTGCACTTGTAGCATCGGGCGCTTTATCGATTGGCCCTATCAGAAATGAAAGAATTGGCGGATCAAACTACAGAGCTTTCCGACAAAAGGCTTTTTAAGACTAGTTCGTCACCCTTAGGGAGCTCAAGTTATATTCGTCAGAAGTAGATGGATCGTTACACGAATGTGCATAGATTAACGGGAACTGAAACAATATAACGGTGATGAACCGTTATCGATACCAAGAATTGTTGACTTATTTGACCAACTTCATGGGTCGATGTTACTCGAAGATCGACCTAAGGTTCAGGTTGATCACCAAAATTGAGGGTTCGAGAAGACAGACGTCTCGATTTAAAGATGCCTTCAGATCGATATGGAATTATGTATTCCCAAGTCAGACATTTGGTTTGTCCAACGACTGCTGTCGTTTATGGACCTCATGAACCGGAGTATGCAAAACCGTATCTGGATCAAATTCGTAACTGTCTTATTGACGATATTTTGATTATTCTAAGAGCAAGCAAGAGCACGTAAGTGCATTTGAAGGATATTATTGGAGTGTTGAAGAAAAAGAGTAGTTGTATGCAAAATTTTCTAAGTGTGAATTTTGGATTCCCAAAGTACAGTTCCTCGGTCTCGTGATTGCTAATAAAGGATTCCGTGATCCAGGCCAAGGATCGTTTCCGTTAAAGATTGGGCATCTCCTAAGACACCAACGGAGATTCCGTAGTTTTAGGTCTTGTTGGGTTTTACGACGATTCATTGAAGGGTTTTCAAAGATCGCCTAACCATTGACCAAAAGCTCACTCAAAAAGAAGGTCAAGGTTTGAGTGGGTGTGACTAACAAGTAGCAGCATTCCAGTTATTGAGCAGTGTTGTATAGTGCACCAATTCTGGCTTTACCCGAAGGAAGTGAAGATTTTATCGTATATTGCGATGCTTCAAAGAAGGGTTTGGGCGATGTGTTGATGCAAAGGGAAAAGGTTATTTCTTATGCATCACGCCAATTAAAGATCTATGAGAAGAACATACTACTTCTTGTTCTGGAACTTGGTAGCAGTTGTGTGCGCTCTGATAAAATTTGGTGGAAATATCTGTTATTGGAACTAAGGTGTATAGTTGTTCACGTTCATTATGAGTTTTCAGCCATATTCGTAATTAAGAAGGAATTGAACATGTGACAACGCCGATGAGCGTATGGTTAGAGTTGTTTTGCTTTGTGATTTACGATTGCAATATTCGTTAATCACCAGGGAAGGCAAAATGTCGTTGCTGATTGCTTTGTGCAGGAAAGAACGGGATACCACCGTTAGTGTTCGAGTTTTGTCATGACTATTAGCTTGGATCTTCCTATGCAAATCTTAAATGCTCAGAATGAAGCCGGAAACCAGAAAAACGTCTAAGAGTAAGGATGTTGGAGGTATGTGATTGTAAATGCTAAATATCAAGGCAATTTAGAACGGAAAAGTTGAACCTCGTACGGATGGACCCTATTGCCTAAATGGCAGGAGTTGGTTACCTTGTATTATGGCGATTTACGGGACTGTGATCATGCACGAGTCCCACAAATTCGAAGTATTCTATTCCATCCAGGTTCGAGGAAAATGTATTCAGATGTAAAGAAGCTTATTGGTGGCCCAATATGATAAAGCTGATATCGCCACCTATGTTAGCAAGTATTGAACTGTGAAGGTTAAGGCACGACCGTCGGAAGTACGCCCGACATCAGAGACAATCGGGTTGTTGGTACATCCCGAGATACCCAATGGAAGTGGGACAATATCACGATGGATTTTGTCTTAAAGCTTCCTAAGTCATCACAAATGGTATGACACCATTTGTTTAGGAATCGTTGACCCGTTCTTCAAAGTCCGCAATCTTTATACACATGAATAGACAAAAATGACCCTCTAGAGGATACTAGCGAGAATGTACCTAAAGGAAGTAGTAACAGGGCATGGATTACCGTCTCGATTATTTGTGATCGGTTGACCCTAGCGTTCGCATCAAACTTCTGGGAAGGGTCGCTTCAGAGAAGCTTTAGGTACGAGGTTAGATATGTGTTACGACATATCATCCGCAAATGACGGACAAGCGAGAGTATCCATTCAAAACTCTCGAAATTTTGCTTAGAGATTGTTGTGATCGACTTTGGAATGGTTGGGTTAAACATTTTGCCATTTGGTCAGAGTTTTCATACAATAACAGTTATCATGCTAGCATTAAGGCTGCACCCTTTTGAGGCACCTTTACCGGTAGAAATGTCGTTCGCTGGTTTGTTGGGCTGAAGGTTTGGTGAAGTTCGACTCACGGTCCAGAGATAGTACAAGAGTACGACTGAGAAGATCATTCCAAGTAAACAAGGATGCAAGCTGCTCGTGATAGGCAAAAAGAACGTGATTTGAAGCGTAAGCCTGATGAGTTTTGGTTTGAGGTTGGGAGATAAAGTGATGCCCAAGGTTTCGCCTTGGAAAAGGGTTGTACGTTTTGGCAAACGAGGGAAATTAAATCACAGGTTTGTTGGACCTTTCAAGGTAATAAAAAGGGTTGGAGACGTTGCATACAAGCTCGAGCTTCCTAAGGAGCTGAGCAGAGTTCAATAATACATTTCACGTGTCAACTTAAAGAAGTGTCATTGCGACGACCCTTAGCCGTTCCGTTTTGGAATGGACTTCATTTTGTGTACAAACTTCTGTTTGTTCGAGAACCGTAGAGATCACAGTTCGTGAAGTCAAACGGTTGAGCGGAAGCTCGTATCACTTTAGTCAAGGTTGATGGAAATCCATGAGAGTGTCCAGAGATTACATGGGAACGCGGAAGATCAATTCCGGGAAGAAATTCCCAATTTATTTCAAAAACCGGGCGTGTCAAGTGCTGCGTCTTAAGCCTTGAGGACAAGGCTCAGCTAATGGGGGTTTTAGGTCATTTTATGACATTATGTAATTCACAATTTATTTTTAGGGTTTTACGCGTTTACTCTTAAACCGGTAAACGTTATGTTTAAATCGCGTTAAACTGGAATGATCAATTCAATGTAAACGGGCATTAAACGATTAAATGTTTACATCAAACAGGTGTTTTATGATTATTATGAGGATAATTAATAACTTTGTTCATCTTATTTTTATTGGCTACGTAAAATGCTTACGTTTCGCGATAAAATGCGTTTAGCATCGGAAGTTTCCAAAACCTATACGCCAAACGATATAACCACGATTTTTACCCAATACTGAAAATAATAAAAATAACATCTTATATATATATATGCCGAATTTTTTAAGATGAGACCATGACTTTTCAACATTTCATAATATCTAGATATTTAATAAAGTAACTCTTACACCTTTATCAACTTGACTTGTTAACCAGTACCATGGTTAGAAAGTAACCCATGGTAGGTTACAAGATATTTGTACTTTATGCATGCATACACTCTTCCTTTCTTATACACTTATCATTAAATCAACAAAACAACTCTATCTTTCTCTCCTCATTAGAGCTCACGGCTCAAAACCCTTGCCAAACATAATCCATACTTTGATTTTCTAAGGTTATACAAGCATACACACCTCATACTTAAGGTATTCTAAGAAGGTTTCAAGGGTTGGTTAATCTTTGAACGGGTTTAGAACTTATTTCTCATCTCTTACATCATCTCTAAGGTTTTCTTAATTCCTTTATACTTTTATTTCTTATGATTTTATGTGTTACATCGTTAATATAGCCATTTAGAATCACCACTAAGGGACTTTCTAATATGTTAAATGAGTTATTAATTATGTTATGATTTTATGCCACTTATTCTTATGTCTATGATCATATATCATCATGGAAAAGTAAATTAAAAGTATGTTAACATATGGTGTAAGTATAAAATTTGTTTAGATTAAATATTAGGGAGTTTTATAAGTTTCTTATCTTCACATGTGAATATAATGAAAGTAAAAGGGTTGAACTTGTTACAATGAATTTACAAGGACTAGGGATGATATTGAACTTTATTATAAGTACCACAAGTGTCAAATGTGTTTTTAAGAGTTTTTATAGTAAACTACTAAGTAAATAATACATAAAAACAAGGTTTTTATAAAGAAATATACATGAATACTTAGGGGCTGTTTTAATTCGAATTTTGGACAGTAGGTATTGATATAATATAATAATAATACGATTTTCCCTTCGTGGGGGGGGGGGAACGGGGGGGAATTTATTTTTGTTGATTCCATAATGATAAGAACTTTGGAAAACGATCTATAACGAAAAAGATAAAGATACGTTATTACGAGGTTTACGACTATAAATACTTTTATAAAACTATTTTTATAAAAGTTACTATTCATTACAGAAACTTACATTTTTAAAACATCTAATATATGATATAACTTTTAATTACGAGATCGTACTCGAAAGAATAGATAAAAATAGAACTATAACAAATAAACTACGACGTTTACGATAATTAAAGTTTATAAAAGTAATTTTATAAACTTTTTGAACAGTTAAAAGTACTATCTCTTCAGCGGGATCCCAACTTTAAAATATAATACCTCTTTTAATACAAAAAACGTACTCGAAGTATCACCTTTAAATCGCGAGATTTCAAACTCGTTTAAGTTATTGACGATTACAAGTTTTACGCTAATTAAAACCTTAAAAACGACAAACGAGCTGTTAGGGAACAGTAATTTTACTATTCATCACAGAATCTTAAAATTTAAAAATTGTATATTTTTTTGGATCGCTCGTCTTACTACGAAGGTCTCTTGGACGTTAAGAAACGCGAGCAACGGGCTAAAAACGACCCAAAATTAGGTCATTTTTACGAAAAGTATATTTATTAAACGTTTTCACTTTATAAAATATTATTTTACTAAAATGAATTAGTCGGTGATTTGCTATATAAAATATTGAGTGGTTATCAAAGGTATATTTACTAGGGAGTTCATAATGAGGCCTGCCTTCGGATGGCGTATCGATGGAAGTTGTTGGATTTACGATTTAAAGTGTCCTAATCCTGTACCGTCATTGTCAAGGCCTTTTAATTATGATAGCTCCGAACGATAGCACGCGTACTACTATAAGCTTATATTGAATGTTATTTTAATATAAGTATCTAGTATTATACGACCTTAATTTAAAATAGGTTGCCATCTTTCAGTCTTGCGTGAACGTTTTTTCTGTGATTATTTTGAGGCTATCTAGTACTCAAGGTGAGTTCATGCCCACTTTTACAGTTTTACTGATTTTTTATTATTTGGGTGGGTGAGAACAATGTTTTGTTGTATAAATTGGTCGCAAGAGTTGTTTTTAAATATATTGATTATTCGTTGTTTGCCTAAGTAGCGATAAACCCTTGAGCCATTTAATGAACTGTTAATTGCATGATGTAGTTGTAATTGCATTATGTGAGCGCGAAATTGATATAAATAGATCTATGGGGATTAAACCTCCCCGTTTGGGTGATTTAGCTATCACTGGGAACGAACGTTGACCATGTCGGACTTGGATGTTGCGGGTTACACATTGTACGGGCATAGTAACTACTTATGATAGCAATTATAGGTTGAGCCTACGATGTCATTGAGCTTAGTGCAACAGTAATCTGGTTTTGTGATTGTTTGCATAAGTTGTAACATCACGGGAAAGTCTTGCGGTCCTGCATAATTTAAATACATAAACCTATGAATTCACCAACATTTTTGTTGACGTTTTAAGCAATGTTTTCAGGAAGGTCTTTAGGGCACGAGGATTGCCAAGGATTGACTTGGATTCTAATTGTTTTGGATTGCACTGTTAAAGACTTAGGTGCATCATGTTTTGGGAAATCTATGTCGTCTTTTGTAAATATTAAATAAAGAACAAGTAAAGCTATAAGCTTTTGTAATATGTCTTTTATTTAAATCCAATGTATCAATCTAAACGACTTTTGTGTCGTTCTTATATATATCTTGTGCTGTTGATCATGAAGTAACATGCCCCGGATCCTTATTCCGCTGCGACCCATTTTGGGGGTGTTACATTGATTGGTAAGAATTGGTTATAATTCAAGGGTCAAGATTGAAGGTTGAGGAGCGTCTCAAGAGGGCTAGAAGATTCCTCTCTTCACTATAAATAGAAGACATGAGCACACAGGGAAATCTATCTAGGAGTAGGGTAATTTAGTGTAGTGTAGTTTTTTAGCTTATCTAGAGCTTATTTTACTTTTCTGTCTTTTAAAAATTGTATTTCCTTTTGAGTATTGTAACTTTCTTCAAGTATTAATAAAATCAAGTTTTGTTTTAAATCCGCGTTCAATTTTCTCTGTTGTGTAATTATGTTGTTTGTGTTTGGTTAATAAGCCCTCATAAGCTACAATCAGCTCACAATCACTCAGAAGGTTTCTATAAGCTCAGATAAGCTTATTCAAGCTTATTTGAGCTCAGTTGGTTGGATAAACATATTTGAATAAGGTGGAAGATAAGCTAGCCTTTGAAGAGCTTATAGGGTTCTTAGATTGCTTATTTATAAGCTGGGTAGGAAATTAGAGCTTATTAGGACATTAATAACCCTTGTTTTGAGCAAAGGGTTGAGGTATACACTCCTTTAACTATTTTTAGCTTTATTTCTTGTTTAAGCTTATCATACTTCTTATCTGCTTATTGCTTGCTTATCTATGCTTATTTTTATTTGTTTAGCTTAGTTCATTACCTATTTTCACCTTTTAAACATCAATCCAAATCTGTCTTAGTCTAAATCTGATTGTTAATGTCTTAAAGGGGTGTTTGGGATAGCAGTTTTTACTTGAAGTAAAAACTGCTTATCATTCTTTTGGTCATTAATTCAAATTATTCTTGCTTAAATTTAGTCTAGTTATTAGTTATAATCAGTTTAAACATATTTTAGCAAGGTTTTTTTGAGCTTAATTGCATAGTTTCATACTTTAAAAGTAATTTTAACAGCTTATTGGTGGATTTTTCCAAATCTTCTCTTTAAGTGTTACTTTTGTGTTCAAAACTAGTTAGTATGCAGTATTACTTCATTTTAATCAAGTGTCAAAAGAATTGGAGTCCTAGCTTTTAGTTATCAGTTGAGAAAATACAAAAATATGAGTAGAGTGATTGGCTTCTTTATCAGCTTATTTTCTAGTAGATATCTTTTTTAGAATTCTTAAAAGTAGGATTTAGGTGTTCATTAGTGGTCAGTATTCAGCTGTTTTAGATTTTTAAGTTTTGAGTTAAGCTTTTTGTAGCTTAATTTTTGGATCAAAAGTAGGTAAAGAAACTGCCAAAAGCTCCCTTTGAGTCCAAGTGTGAAATCTGTTTGGAGGTTTAATGAGCTTTTCGGCTCATCTTTTGAGCTTATCTTTGCTTCTAGGTGCTTATTAGGAATATAAGATTAGTTAAGCTCAGCTTATTAAGAATTTTGAGTGCTAATTAGGATTAGAAAAGCATTTGCAGCCTTAAGATTGTAAGCTAGCAGTACTAACTCAAAGTTAGTACTACTGAGCCTATTGGTGCTATTTCAGCTTATTTTGTTAGATTATTATGTGTCCCTAGTGCTTATCTGAGTAGCTTTTAGGATTAGTTTCAGCTCATTTAGCTTTTAGATGCATTTTGAGTCCTTAGAATCTTAGCAAGTCTTAGCTTAATGTAATTTAGCTTTAAGCCAAAACTGTCACTTTTAATAGTTTATTTCCAGCTTATTTTTCAGTTCTAAAGAAGGTCGTTTTACAAAAAAGGGCTTATTCTCAGCTTTTCTGAGAAAGTTTATGTAAAAAGTTTTGCAAATAAAAATAAAAACTTGGGAAGGTGGGGAAAGTCAGGTGAGCCAAGGCTCGTAACCCTAGACATTTTCAACAACCGTCAACCAAGCCTCGCACACATACACCTCTACCACTAGCGCCCTTGGGTCTTTTCCGTTTAGAGTTGCAAACAAAATATACTTAAGGTTAAATTTCAGTTTTAGCTTATTTTCTGCTTATTCAGCCAGCATCTTTTCCTATTCGTATTTTTCCTAGGTTCCTCGTATTATTAAGCATTTTTCTTTATTTTTTTAGATTTTTAATAATTAGTTTAGTATTTTTAATAATTAATTTAGTTTAAATTAGTTTTTAATTCATAATAAATAAAATAAATAAAAAATATAATTCTTTTTTCTAAAATTATTTTAAGTCATTTAGGATTTATAAAAAATAAAAAATCATTCGTAGAGTTAATTTTTGATAGATTAGGTTTTAAGTCGCGTTTTTTAATTTCCCGTTATCGTTTTATGCTTAAATACTTTAATTGTTTACTTGTTTTTACTTACTTTTACATGTTATTTATATTCTCATTAGTAGTTATATAAACCAAAAACAAAGTCTTTTTAAATCATTCAAATCACGCAATCACGAACTAAACCGGCTTTCTATTCACACTTCGCCAAGAAACAAACAACCCGGGAGTTTTAGAAATTGCTTTGGTTAAAATCAATTCTCTTTAAACTTTTGGAATACGTATTCTACTATACTATAATTGATTTCGCCTCTTAATTACACATACTTGTTTGTGTGTGTGGTTTTGGGATGGATCAGAAGGTTGTTCTTGTGATGACATTGGTTGAGATATTGTGGGTTATGAGGTAGGTGGAGAAGCAATGGGTGTGTGTTGGGACTCAACAGTGAGTGTTGGTCCTTCACCCTGACCAAGTTGGTCATGAATCAGCTTAGTATCAAATAGAGGAATGTATACCCCGGAAATACCTCTTTTCATGTTGCTAAAAAGTTTTTGTGTTAAAGAAGGAGCAACATATGTTCTGTTATGTTGATTAAGAAGCCTTTTTTTTATTCAAAATGATTTGTATAAATCTTAGACACATCAAAAAATTTGTTTTACTATCCACATTTTTCACCATACCATCAAAAATTAGTTTTGAAAACTTAAAAGTCATGTTTGTAGCTAAACAAATTATTGCAGTTCCAATATTACTAGAAAATTATTCCCATGCAGTTTTCTTAGGACTTAAATAATGTAATATGGTATGGATCAAGAATCTCCATTGGGGTAAAAATTTACCTTTTTGAAAAGTAAGTTTGTCATCATTTGAAACATACCCCATTAGAGTGAGCTGATCAAAGATTTCAGTATTAGGCAAAGAACTAATACCATCTGCATCTGCTAATTGGAGATGTCTCCTAACAAATGCTTCAGTAATAGCAATTGTTTGCCCATCAACTGTGAGAGTTAGTTGTTGTTCTCCATCATTGACTTTATCGACAGTAACAGTCTGCCAAGTCTGTTCAATTAGAGAAACATAGATAGTAGGATTTGCAGTTAAAGCATACCTGATATGGCTACCAACAAGAAAGTCTACTATCTGATGGAATTCCTCACTTCTAGTTGGTTTTTGAAGAAAAAGACCATCATGTATATGCTTGTGCAGAAGTTCCAAGCCATGTGTATATAAATAATGAGCAAATACTTGATGTGAGTGATGGGATGAGATCGATTTAGAAATGAATTAGTGTTTGGTAAGCAATGAGATTTTATCGAGAGTATATAAGGTTTTGAAAGGGATAAAGCAGATAAATTGTATCTTTAGCTTTAAGAATAATAGTTTTTGTAAATAAGGTTAAAGATTACAATTATCAAAATTAAGAACCATATATACTCAGACAGTTGCCGTAAAAAACTCAACGGTTAATATTGAAGAGTTGAAAAATCTGTATTGACCAAAAAAGTTGTAATACGGTAACCCACTGTACTAATTACTAGCCTGAGCAGGTCATTAACTTTTGTCTAGCAGTACTATATTTTTATCCCATCAGTTATTAAGAATTTGCTAGCAGTATTAACTTTTTCTCATTAATCATGCAACCAAACATGCCTTATCTTCACAAACACCTCGAGAAACAACTAGATTAGACATGTGAGAATTCAATCATGAGGATCCTATTTATGCAATAACCCATGAGAGTAAAGGTCAAAAAACTGTTAAGCAAACCAAAATACTATATTTGACCCATTTCTTCCCAAATTTAACCTCAAGTCATCCCATCATCTTAGTTGAAATTATAGTTTTTGGCAAACTTTCAGCCATCAATGAATTTGCTTATTCTTTACTAGTTGCCGTTGTACCCGTGGTAAATAGCAATCTGTCTTGTCTATTGACATGGATGAATGATGACATTTGTTTGTGTGGTGTACAACCAACACTGATAAAGAACAATTCATGCTATCCATCAATATACCTCCCTCAACTCCTAAACATACAGTAATTTTTTACAAATTCGATATCAAAATAACCTTTAAGCTCTAAACCTGCAAAATGTTAAGCACAAAGAAACACAATCCAAAACATCTTGCATACTGCTCATAAGAGAATTAGTTTCTCTTGGGGATCCAAGTCATTACTGACTTGAGTTGCTGTTTTGGGATCAAAATATGGTTTATTTGACTTACTAATGTATGATCTACTGTTTTTAGAGACATGATCTAGAACATTAATTTTAGGTCTCCATACCCAGCATGCTGAGGACTTAACAGCATTAATCCCTTGTTCCCCAACAACGCTTGTAACTCTGTTTCCCTTAGCAGTATTAACAGAATTTATCTTAGTAGTATTAACTTCGTCATTTAAATTTCTATTTTTAAGTGTTGTTTGTTGGTAAAAAGGTCTCCTAGATAGTGAATGTGACTTCTGAAAAGCATTTGGTCTAGTTTTTGCAGCATTCACAAAGGATTTAGGTGCAGTGATTGCAGTTTTACATACATATAAAATAATATACTTATAGAGAAATTAAGGAAATCCCCAAGTATCCCTTGGACAATTCCACTCACAAAGATATATATAGAATACGTATAATAAACCGGGCAAGTATGATCACCCGGGTCGTATCCCCATGATAGTTGCTATTTGAAACCCACTTTTAAGTTCGTATCCTGATTGGAATATGCAGGATTATGATTTGGTTTCTAGGTAAAGAATTAAAGACTAATTTTTTTTTTACTTTTATTTAAACTAATTAAAAATTAATTTAAATCGAAAAGTTACACTTTTTACATTATGTATCTTTCCCCCTCCCCCCAGAAACAAAATAAGACACGGAATTAAGGTGAAATTTGAAAAAGTGCTTAAATGAAAATCAAGAAGCAAAGTTGTAAGGAAGCTACGTGAACAAAAATTAATAAAAACTTCAAGGACTGAAATCTCCAAATAAGACTCAAATAGGAGCTTATTTCCAAATGATTTACAGGAAGTGAGGTTTTGAGTTATTTTACTTAACAGCCATAAAATACTCAAATTAAGCTTAAATTAAAAAGGATGAAGTGAATATAGAAGCTTTATGATGTGCTTATCTAAGAATGCAAAGGAATCAAGCTAGGGAACTCTTATGCTACTGAAATTAAACATGGAAACAGGCAATAACTCAGGAAATAAGCAGAAACTCATACTTACAAATAAGATAGAGAACTAAATAAGCTGGACTAGACTTTGAAACTTTAAGGACTTTCAAACTAATTATTATCAACAAATTAAATATAAAAATCTAGACATAAAAGCTGAATTAATCAAATTTAGACTTTACTTAAGTTCCTACTGTTTTTGGAATTTTCAGGTTTTTTTAAGACTTTTGACAGCAAAATAAGCTAAGACAGTAATCTAGAAAGCAAAATTTAAGACTTAAACTAAATTAAGCTATATGAAAACTTAAATCCTACTGAATTTTATAAGATAATCATTAAATTTGATATAAATTAAGCTAGAGAACACAGCAACAGTACTAACTGAGGTTACTACTGCTTGTGAAATATTTTTCAGCAGTAATTTCAAAAGAAAGTACTGGCTAGTGCAACTTGACTTTGAAAACAAAAATTAAGCAATGAAATAGCTATAAATGAAAACTAAAAACTAAATTCATTAATAAGATAGCAACTTAAAACGACGATTAGCTAAATCTAAAATAACAGGAATTAACTTCGTGGAAAGAGTACTAAACTGGAGTTAGTACTGGTAGTGTAAGTGTAAAAAGGTGGTCAGCGTACTAACTTAGGATGGTACTGCTAGTGCAATTTTGAGACTGCACTAAACCAAACACCCCTTTACCATTTTGACAGGATTTAGAAAAGCTTTTTAAGAGAAATTTGATGCACAAAAACTAATACCAGATAAAAACTAGCTTAAAACAAACTTAATAATCATGATTAAACAACTGAATAAGTAAGATCTTAAGATTTTAACTAATTAAACTAATATTTTTTGGATTTTATGAGTTTTTTGACAGAAGATATTAGTAACTAAAGTCTATTAACTAATAAGCTAATAAGGCAAACAACTAAATAGCACTAGAAGAAACATTTAAACATTAATAAGCAAGAGGAATAAGCAAATAAGCAATATTAAGCATAGGAACTATATCTAAGCAATTTAAAACTGAAATTAGAGATTAATGAAAAGAGAAACTTACTTAATCCTTTAGCTAAACAAAAGGTACCAATTAAGGCAGCTACAAGCTCTCTAGCTTAGTAATAAGCTAGAGTAAAAGTCCTTGGGATCTCTTCCAAGGTAAGATCCCCTTCCAAAAGCTTAGATACAATAAGATCCATATGAGATTAAACTGATTTAAGGTTTAGATAAGGTTAATACTGAATTCAAACAGCTCTATTTCAGCTTATAGACTGAAAGAGCTTAATATGAGCTTATTGAAACAATTTGGCTTAATAAGAGAGCTTATGACTTTAAATGAAAGTTTAGAAAACGAGATTTAAAACATTAAAAACTGAATTTTATTAACTGAAGAAGCTGATTACAATACTTGAAAAAGGAAATTACAAAAACATTTAAGTAAAATTACAAATTTAAGCTAAAAATAACTAAAAACTAAAATTTACTACTAAAAACTAGGATGGTGTGTGTGTGAGAAGTGAGGTCTTTTTATAGTGCCAAGCTGAAGCTTCTAGGTCCTTGCCTTGCTCTCCAAACTTATAATCTCTGCCATTCATTTAATCAATCATTTGAGCTTCATTTGTGACCGTTTGATCAAGGAGTGGACACCTGAGGATTGCCAGCGTGTCATTCCCTTGATGTGACGTTTGTGCTTCTTTTGTGAGTAAATTAGCACAAAAACCCACCACTATTTGTGCTTCTTCTATTGCTTGACGTGGCTCTTCTTTAAAGAATCCTTTGATAAAGACTGATTTATCCCTGCCATCTTGTAAGAGAGACCTTGAATTGTCTTCCGTACCCTTTAATTTTCATTTGCCCTTTGTTTTACCATGGGGTGAAAACGGGGAAGACGATGAATAGTAAAAGGGGTTCCCGCTCCCTTTTCGACAGTTAAAACTGTTAGAGTTTGGGAAGTTAACACATTTGGCCCCTCTTTTTTATTTCCTCTTTTTAAGTTATAAAGAACTTTCGAAAATAGCAAGATTGGCCCTTGTAGATGAAAATTGGCTAAGGCTTTGGGCTTTGAGACTTCAGCTTTGTACTCTTCTGATTCTCGTGTCCGTGTTTGCTTGATTTTGACTGTTTTCTTGTGATTTTTGGCTTATCTGTACCTGCACACTCAAAACACAAATACAAGCATATTTTTGCCATTTTTGGTCTGTTTTGGGTTTAATTGGGTTATTTTAGGTATAAATGGATATGTGTATTTTACACTTATCAAAATTCCCCAAACTAAACGATTGTGTGTCCTCACGCAATATCACATGCCTTATAACCAAATACCTCGAAAATTCCCCAAACTAAACCTTTGAAAAGTAGCAAAGAGTTAAAACACTTAGTACATCACTCTATTCCAACATTTATCACTTTTTCATGCACAAAAATTTTAAATTTTTGTTATTTTTACATAAATCACATATTTTTGGTGGAAAAATGAGTTACATGAGAACAACGGCCACATGCACAATCAAATCGATAGATTCCCCCCATACTAAAACTACACATTGTCCTCAATGTGAAACTTTCACCCCATACTAATTTCAAGGCATAATTCAAGTCTAACGGGGTCTCTACGTAAATCTAAAGCCATTTATTAAGTAAGCTAATAGATAAACGATAATCGATAAGATATAGGATTTGGATTCCCTAAATGAAACTGAGGATATGGAAGCTCGAAATGATCTCCGGACAAAACCATGAGCACAAGAGTCTTCAAAATCCGGGTATCCTGGACATAAAATCACAAAACACAAAACACGAAACAGGAAAGAGGCGAGCCTTCTCACATTAATTGTTAGAAAATAGATAAGAAGATAGAAACGCTTGTTTTGTTTAACCGAGTCATGAGCTTGACTCGACCCCAAATTAAGTAGTCCATGGGGAAGCAAATGGAGAAGAAAATCTCAATCGGGCTTTCATTAATGTTTGGATAAACATTAAAGCACATGAAAGTTCCATCCCGATGAGATGCCACCGGCTCTAAGTGGAGATACCGGGGTCAAAAACAGTGTCTTCACTCCTGGTGGAGGGAAGTAAAAGAGAATCCACAAGGTAGGTGAGAAACGGGAGAAAAGTCCGAATGACAAATGTGAAGGAATCGTCATCTGCAACATTTTGGAATAAAACAATCTCACCTCCCCCTGGGTCAAAATATTCGTCTTCATTAAGCTCATTAAAATTGTTAATCAAGGCCGTATCGGGCTCAAAATTGAAACAAATCTCAACATCCGGTGGTTCCGGAGGAGGACGAGGAAATGACGGATCATCATAAAGATTGAAATGAAATGATTCAAACTCAGGAAGTTCCAAAAGAGGGTCATTTGAATTATCAGAAATAACAATGCTAATCAACCCTCCCTGATCGGGCTCAATCTCAAAAAGAAACGAATCATACTCGAGAAGAGAGTTATTAGCATGAGTAGTGGTACTGCCACTTCTTGTCTCTTTCGTATGATCGCTAACAGTCTCGAATTCGGGTAAAGAATTACCTGAATGAGAAAGAGAAGTATCGGACTCCTCAAAGAATGAATCACTATCCGTGACGGGAATAAGAAATGAGAAAGGAGACTTGAGCACACAATCAGGAGTGGGGTTATCACTTAAAGCTTCGATATTAGTAATAAGACGATTGATGTTTAACAATTTCTCACGAAGAATAACGTCTTGGATTTGAAAAATATCTTCTAAGTCAAACTCTTTCTCTTCTTGATCATTATTCACCTCTTCTAAGCTAACGTACTAGATGTCCTCAAAATCATCGTCATCGCTTGAAGTATCATCATTGTTGGAATCAGATAAAATTTCAGAATGATCTTTCAAAGCATAAAAAGTAGAAGAATCTTCACCAACGGGCACATCACACGTATCTTCGGAAATACCCTTGAACTCACTTGGGATTGGGAAAAGGTTCTCAACACTATGGATAGTGTCAATATGCTCGTCCCCCATACTTAGAGAGTTATCGGGCTCCTCGATCGGTAAGTCGGGTGTGATTGCTTTAGGTTTTATATATATAATAGTATAATCATCATCGTCATAGTCGTAGAAAAGAGGACGATTCCAGCTTGGACAATTAATATATTCTGAAAACTCTTCACTAATATTTCACACATCTTCAAAGAGTTTACTCATCAATTCTTGAATATCCTCTTGTCGATATTGCTTGTCCGTCAAAGCATGCTTAATTTCGCCAAATCTCTCCCAAGATATCAATATAACCTTTGGCATTACTCCAAAAGATATACGACTAAAGTTTCGTAAGAAGGTGCAAATATCTGTCATAAAGTTTTCTCTAGCTTCTTCATCGTTAATCATAGAAAAATTCCAATATGGAGTAAAACCTTGAGCTGCTTGCTTCTCCTTCTCTTGTTGAATTCCTTTAAGAATTTGCAAATCATTCATAAGCTTAAGGAGCAATTCTTGTAAAACTTCAGGTTGATTCTGCTCTTCTCTCATAACTTGCTTAATCTTAAGAAATCTCTCCTCAGCTAGCAATAAAGCCATGCACTTTTCATTAGGAGGTATATGATCATACTCCTTTAAAAAGACTTGTATAACTTCCATTAAGTCTTCTCGAGCTTGCAAAATTTCTTTATTCGTCTCTTGAGGAGGATATTTGACGGGAAACTGCGGGGGTTGAAATTGGTCAAAACCGGAAGGATTAGAATTATAGAAATCTTGGTTCATTGGTTGACACTGAAAAGTCGCATGAGGACCCCCGCAGTTTTCACAACAAAGGTATTGTTGTGGAAAACTTGGTGAAGTTAGTGGAAAATTATTATCGAAGTTTTGATTGTAACAAGGGTCCGGATTAGAATTAAACGGAACTTGTGTTGGACAATCGTAACCAAAATGAGTATCGTTTCCACATAACTCACAAAAATTCGTCTCGTACCGGGGTTGTGGAGGGTAGTCGGAGAAATTTTGAGATTCATTGAACGAGTTTGGATTTGGATTATAATCGAATGAATTTCCATCTCTTGAAGCGCAAAATGAACAAAATCCTCCTCTTAACGGGCCTTCACACCCACAACAAGTGACTGGCTTTCCATCACCATAAGTGCAATTTAAACAAGTTCCAAGTAGAAGATTAACACCACACTGCGAACATGTACATATATAACAATAAAAGCCATCACATGGTTGTCCACAATCCCCACACACACACTTGGTTATACGAAGACATGCGAAGATTAAACGGATTACAGGATAAAGAATAATTTTTTTAGCTTTTTCAAATAATAACATAAAGAAAAAAAAATGAGAAAATATATTTTTTGTTTCACCGAATATCAACCAACTTAGGTAACTCTTTAACGAAAAATCACAAAAGAGTGCGCCATTTTCGAAAGTGACACAATACGGTCAAATTTTTTAACCTTTGGTTCGTGAACTTAATAATGGATAATAACTCAATTGAAGTAATTTATTTGTTGGCTTCTTTACCAACTTTGTAAAATTTAAATATTCACAAATTAACGAGAAAAATCAAAAAATACGGAATAGCAAATATTTTTGTCTTTTTTATTTTTAATCTTCTACATATACTAAAAAGAAAAGAAAAATATTTTTTACTTTTTATATTTTTAATTTTTAATTTTTTTTTAATTTTTGATTTTCTCAAAAGCGTAACTTTCGAAGACGAAAGGAACCAAATCACGATCGACAAATTGCAAACGAAGGAATCTTAATCACAAATCCCCGGCAGCGGCGCCAAAAACTGATTGTAGTAATCTATACACGTATAATGATATAAGTATAGAAAATTACCAAACTACCCTTGAGGACAAAGGAAGAAAGGAAAATTCTCACAATTATATATAATAATACGTATATTTACCGGTAAGTGATTACCGGGTCGTATTCCTCGAAGATTTATGAAATTGAGACCACGTTTGTTGTTTGGACAATGATTTGAATTGGTTCAAAGATGATTTGTTTTCTAAAATCCTAAAAGTGAGCAAATTAAAGGACAATTAAACTTAACTTTAATAACGGGAAATTAAACTTTAACTAAAAACGCAAAACGGGAACCCTAAACGGTGATTAAAAACCCTAAATTTCCAAAATTAAACCTAAAATGAATTTTTCACTTTTAATAGACTCTAATTGACTAAAAAGTAAGTTTAAAGAAAACTAGAACAAAAACGGAGTTGAAATGAGCTTAAAAACACGAAAAACATGAACGGAAACGAATCCCGTTCTTTAAAAAATGAAATTTTGCAAATTAAACCCTACGAAAGCAAAACTAATTTTCCTAGAAACTATATGATAAAAGAAAATTTTCTAAAAAAGAATTATATTTTTTTGATTATTTTTCTATTTTTTATGAATTTTTAAAGTTTTTAATAAAAATAAATGTTTAAAAATACTAAACTAATTATAAAAATCCTGGAAAAATTACAAAAAATAGCTTGAACTAAGAGGGACCTAGAAAAAATAAGCTTTGTTACACAGCTTATCCGAAAAAGCTACAAAAATAAGCTTAAACACTTATTAAACTAAAAAGGGTAAAACATTTAATGGGGGGGGGAGGGGGAGTGGGAGAGGGGGGGGGGGGGGTTTGGATTGGGAATTTGTAGTTTGGGGGGTAGATAGAAAATAAAGACCAATGGAAAGGGGAATGAGGGGGGGTGAGGTAGTTTAGGTGAGATAGTGTGTAGGGGTTCGAGCCTGCCACCCATTTCCATCTTCCTTTTTTTTTAAGAAAAAGTTTTAAAAAACAAATTGAGAAAACGGCTATAAACAATTTTAATAAAAGAAACTTTTGTAGGAAATTCCTAGAATAAGCTGTAAAATCAGCTTAAAAGACAGACTTAACTCTTAACTTTCTTTTTGGCTTTTTTTAATTTTTTTTAAGAACTTAAGAAAATGAAATAAGCTGAAAACTAAGATCAATAAGCTACTAACTATTTAAGTTTACCCTAATAAGCTACTTATGAAAGAAATAAGCACAAGGATATAAGCCATAAGCTGAGAATCACAATAAGGTCTTATGAACACTTAGAAACCAAACAGACCTTAAGAGCTATTTTGAGTTTATTTCTCAGCTATCAAATGAACTTTTTATGAAATGAAACTTATATTTTCTGAAAACTTGACTTAAGGGCTACTAGAAAATGCTTTTTGAAAAGACTTTGGAAAACAAAATGCTTATTGAAAAAGCCTTTTGAGAACAGACAATTTAGTCAACATATACTGATTTTGGTTTTGAAATGGAAAAGACAAAAAGCTAATTTTAAGGGCTAAAACAGATAAGATAATGAACTTTTTAATGGAAAATAATTTGAAACAAATTAAGTTCTACCCTAAATCTACTTGAATGCTAAATTTTAATTCCTAAAAAAAACTCTAACCCTATGAAAATTGATCATGAAAAAGGCAAGTTGCACTTAGAACTGCTGATGCAGTTTACATGTATATGACTACAATTTAATTCCTATTATGCAGACCTCATGAACTAAATTTAGCACTCATAAAACTCAAAACTAAAACTAATTGCAAATACTAGAAATGATTTGAGCTTATAATGTAAGCTAAACCTAACAGACTTGAACATATACTAAACCAACTTCTTAAAAACTAAATTCCCCTAACCTAGCTAATAAAACTAGCAAAGACAGATTAAAATGACTAATTAAAATCAATATCCAAAGACTAAATTGCTCAAACAGTTCTACCTTATGGTTAAAACTGTTGACCCATACACCCCTTTAGCAACCTTAAAATCTAATTAAGCTTGTGAAAAAGAGATCTAGAAATTAAAACATCAATACCAGATAATAAATAGCTAAAACAGATCTTATGAGCTTATACTAACATTCAAATAAGCTAGAATCTAACAGCTACTCATTATGCTAAATATTTTTGGATTTTTTAAAGATTTTTAAGACATAATATGAAAAACTAAGATCTAAGCAAATAAAGCTAAAAGTAGATGAAAAAACATGATCAATAAGCACTATAAGACAAAATTAAGCACAAATAAGCTAGATTATAAGTAGAATAAGCAACTATTAAGCTAGAAAATTAAGATAGAAAGAGTAAATTAGAACTTACAAATGCCTTAGCTAAACAAAGGCTTATAAATGTTCAAGGAGATGTCTACAGCTCTGGCTTATCACAAGGATAAGCTAGTAAAGGTCCTATAAGCTCTTCCATTGTAAGCTTATCATCCAAAAGCTCAAAATCCATTTAGCAAATGTATTTATTTGATTTTAAGAGTTTAAATAGATTAGATTCTTATTATGAGCTCAATTTGAGCTTAGAGACTCAATGAGCTAATGAGAGCTTATGAAGAGCTTTTGAAACAGTTAGCTAAAAGAAGTTGGAATTTTAAAAGCTTATAAGTAAAAAAAAACAGATTATGTAAAAGTAAACTTTGATTTCATTAACTAAAATCTGTGTTACAAAACATTGAAATTGAAATTACAAAAGCTTAATAGCAAATTACATTTAAATGAAAAAATTACTTAAGCTACTAAAAACATAAAAAAAGGTGAAAAAAGATGACGGGTGTGTGAGTGAGGAGCTCTATTTATAGCCTTGAAGAGATGCTTCTAGGTCCCAAATTCTGTTAAACGCTCCCCTTAATCCTGGCCCTTCCTTCATCTCTAATCATTGCATCTCAACTCTTGTCCGTTGGATTAATTGAGTGAGCACACTGATTGCCAACGTGGCATTCCGTGTGTCAGACCTCCGTGCTTCTTTTGCACTTGTTTTAGTGCAAAAAAGTTGATCCTTGGTGTGTTTCTTGTCAGACCCGCATGACCTCCTTTGTACAAATGGACTAATAAGGAGCTTTGGTGACGTGTTCTTTTGCCATGTTAGACCTTAGCACTTGAATTACTTAGCCACGTTATCAATTATGATTTGCCCTTTGATTTTGACTCGGGGTTAAATGGAGATGATGATGAACAGTAAAAGGGTTTTACCTGCGTAATTTTTATATTTAAAAGGTGGGGTGTTTGACTCGGGGTGTTTTGGGTTTTGACTTGGGCTAGGGAAAAAGGTTTTGGGCCGGTTTTATTTAGATGGGTTAATATAAGAAGATAATGCCCATTATCTTATATGTATTAAAAGATAACGGTCGTTAGGGTTTTTGGGCCTTTTGTGCAATATGGTTTAACTTTGAGGGCTGATTTGGTATTTTTGAAAGATTTGTCTTCTTGTGGTTGACCAGGGTTGACCATGAGTTGACTGGAGTTGACTTTTGACCTTTCTTGCTATCAAATCTCTGGCTTTAGTATACTCTTTCCGTTCCCGTATCCGTGTTTGTTCGGTTTTGACCGTTTTCTTGTGATATTTGCATTATCCGTACCGGGGTTGGGCCGACACAAACACGAAGACAAAACAACGCAATACACAAGATTTTAAGCAAAATTTTATCTTTTATGGTTCATTTTTGATATAAAACGGATATGTGTTTTCACACATATCAATAGGTTATGTTAAAACCGAGTGTAGATCTAAAACACCTCCACCTAGATTAAATAATTTTTCTTAACAAAGATACAACATATCTCAATCTAGAAGAAACTCTAGCGGACCAATTTATCAAAATAATTATCTTATGAATTGGAATAACAATCAAAATCAAGGTTTTGTACATATGGGAAATTGTATCCCATTTCAATATCCCAATCAATTGCAACAAATGAAAGGGATGTACAACACTAACATTTTTGGACCCATGAGATATTAGGGACCAAGCGCTTGAGTTTAGTTTTGCTTAATTAGGTATGCTCTGGAACGTGTTTGGAGCCGGGCGAATAGATTAAAGATAGCGGTTGCTCCAAACACATGACAGGAAACAAAAGTCTATTCTCAACCTATAAAGCATACAATAGAGGTAATGTTTTTTGGAAGTAACTTAAAAGGAAAGATCATTGGTAAATGTACGATTTCTAACGACTCTCTTACTATATCAAACGTAGAAAACATTGATAATTTAGCTTTATATTTACTTAGTGTTGGTCAAATTTGTGACAATAACTATAAGGTGTTATTCATGAAAGATGGTAGTGAAATAATAAAAGATGATAAAGTCATAGGAAATGGGATTAGGAAAAATGGTCTATATGTCATGAAATTAGGAAATAAGTCTCAAGACAAATTATGTCTTGCCACGGTAGTAGATAATTCTACCTTATGGCATAGAAGACTTGGTCACGCAAATATGCGTTTAATCTAATCTTTGTTATCCAAATAATTGGTTAGGAATTTACCTAAGATAAAATATGATAAACATTTTTGTGATGCTTGCAAAATTGGAAAACAAGCCAATGCAAGTCATAAAGCTAAAAACATGGTTTCTACTAATAGATGTTTAGAACTTTTGCATATAGACTTATTTGGTCCATCCGATATTAAGAGTTATGGTGGTAACTTATATACTTTAGTAATAGTAGATGATTATTCAAGATATACTTGGACAAAAATTTTGAAAACCAAAAGCGAAGCTTTTGAGAAGTTTGACGTATTAAGTAAGAAAATAGAAAATCAACTAGGATGTTCTATAGTTGCTATTAGAACGGATCATGGTCGGGAATTTGATAACGAAGTACAATTCGGAGCTTTTTGGGATGCACAAGGCATTACTCATAATTTCTCGGCTCCTCGTACTCCACAATCAAATAGGGTAGTTAAAAGAAAGAATTGTACATTACAAGAGATGTCTAGGACTATGTTAAATGAACAATCCATACCTCAAAAGTTTTGGTGCAATGACGTTGACACTTCAACTTACATTCTTAATAGAATATTAATCCGACCAATTCTAGGAAAAACCCCTTATGAAATATATAGAGGTAAGAAACCTTCTTTAGAATATTTCAAAGTATTTGGAAGTAAGTGCTTCATATTAAATACTAAAGATTATTTAACCAAGTTTGACCCAAAGTCATACGAAGGTGTTTTTCTAGGATATTCTTAAAATAGCAAAGCTTACATTATTTTAAATAAGCACACCATAAAAGTCAAAGAATCACTCAACGTGGCATTCGATGAAATTCCTCCTCCCACCAAATTATCACCATTAGTTGATGATGATGTTGGTGAAGAAGAAGCTATTGAAAATAATATTAAAGTAGTGTATAATAATATTGAAGATGAGTCCACAGAAGTTAAAGATGTCATTAACATTAAAGACTCTAAAAATCACCCATTAGGACAAGTCATAGGAAATGTTAATCAAAGAACATTAAGATCACAAGCCTAAAATCAAAGTAATTTCTTTTGTTTCATCTCGACCATAGAACCTAAGAATATCAATGAGGCATTAGGAGATGAAAGTTAGGTTGTAGCTATGCAAGATGAGCTAAACCAATTTATAGTTAACGATGTTTAGGATTTAGTGCCTCTACCTAAGAATTAATCAGTTATAGGAGATGAAAGTTAGATGAAAATGGTGTTGTGTCTAGGAATAAGGCTATATTAGTAGCACAAGGGTATAATCAACAAGAAGGTATATATTATGATGAAACATACGCACCGGTAGCTAGATTAGAGTCTATTCGAATACTTCTTGCCATTGCTTGTGCAAATGATTTTAAATTATATCAAATGGACATAAAAAGGTGTTTTTCTAAATGGTTTTATAAACAAAAAGGTTTACGTTGCTCAACTTCTTGGTTTTATTAATTTTGAAAAACCAAATTATGTTTATAAACTCAAAAAAGATTTGTACGGTCTTAAGCAAGCTTCTAAGGCTTGGTATGATAGACTAAAATAATTTTTACTGAAACACAAGTATTCTATGAGAATGGTTGAAAATACTCTTTTTACAAAAAAACTTAAATCACATCTCATCATCGTTCAAATATATGTCGATGGCATTATATTTGGATCCATGTGTCAAAACTTGTGTGATGATTTTGAAAAAATCAAGCACGATGATTTTGAAATGAGTATGATGGGCGAGTTGAACTTCTTCTTGGGTCTTCAAATAAAACAAATGGAAGATGGGATATTTTTCAATCAATCCAAATACATCTAGGATATGTTAACGAAGTTCGGGTTGGAAGATTCCAATCCAACCAAGACGCTGATGTCGACAGAGATCAAGCTCACTAAGGATCATGAAGCCGACTCCATGATAGCACTAAATATCGAGGTATGATTGGTAGTTTATTTATTTAACTGCAAGTAGGACGGATATTATGTTTAGTGTTTGCTTATGTGCGTGTTTTCAAGAAAATCCTAGAACTACCCACTTAGAAGCCGTTAAGCGTATATTTAGGTATATTAGGGGTACTACCCACTTAAGATTATGGAATTCGAAAAGAACCGGTATAGAAACTATAGTTTACGCTGACTCTGACCACGCGGGTGACTACATTGATCGAAAGAGCACTAGTGGCGTTTCTACATTCATGGGATGTTGTCTAACATCTTGGTTCTCTAAGAAACAAACAGCCCTTTCTATCTCCACGACCAAAGCCGAATATGTTTTGTCCAGAAAGGCGTGTCAACAAGCACTGTGGATGAAACAAACTCTCATCGACTATGACATATGACTCGATGACATTCCGATTATGTGCAACAATAAAGGCGCCATCGACTTAAGTAAAAACCCAGTCCAACACTCTAGGACTAAACATATAGATATACGTCACCACTTCCTTCGTGACAACGTCCAAAACAGAAACATTTCTATCAAGAAAGTTACATCCGAAGAAAACTTAGCTGGTATATTAACTAAGCCTATAAACGCAAAATATTTAATTATTTAAGATTAGAACTAGGAATGATGGAACTCATCATGGATAGTGATCCTCCATCCTCCCAAAACTAATCATAAGCGGAAATCTAATGAAGAAATTAATCAGCTTTCAAAAGACGTTAATTCTCATTACACGTTCCAATTACAAATTTTGAATCATGAACATAATCGAGATTAGAATTTTACTAGATTACAAAATTTTTAATAAAATGACCATAGATATTTTCCAAGTCTACATGTACATCCTTTAGAGATCACTACATGAAATTACAAAATCAATTGAAAAGACGAAAAGAATAATCATCAAATTACAACTTACACTTGTGTTGACGATGTTTTATTATGTCTAAGTGTTCATAATGTTTGTGTTATTAGCAATGGTAAAAAATATGCTAAAAGGTAACACACTCCTAGTAGGATTGACATTCTTGAAATTCCATCAGGAAATTCGCAATCACTTACGTGTTATGCTTAAAACATGGATATCGAATCCGAGAATTTAATCACATACTCCTTATAACATATATAAGATACTCCAATTGCCAAAAATAAAATATCACCTCCCAATTTGGCTAAAATCGTACTCTATTTGTTTTTGGAGACCTCGCGGATCTATGGATCCACCATAGGGAGATCCGTCCCCTATTTTGGTAGATCTGTGTATCAAAAACAGCGGGTACTTATCAAATTTTAAACAATTAGGACCACATAATACTTTAAACTTCCTTTTTTTTCTTCCTTTCTTTTTTGGCCGATTTCCCCTTTATATATATTTTTTTATATTTTTTTATTTATTTATTAATTACTTAATTATTTGTATTACCTTAAGTTTTTATAAAAACCTAAGCTTATTTAAGTATACCTTTTTGCGTAAACGCAATTTACTAGACTTTAAAATAAATAATTTTTCATTTTTATTTTAACCTAACTTTCCAAAAATAGAAATTCATATTTCATTCTTATTCTAACTACTAACACCTATTCATACCTAACATTACTAACATATAAATACGTATACGTAATAATACTTACACAATAAATCACTAAAATGCTTAAATCACAAAATCATTTCCTTGTCACCAAAAGTGAACGAAATAAATTCAACCAATCTCACCACCATTCCAATCTCATTAAGATGACCACACTCAATAGATTGACTACCAATTTCTAATATAATCCACATAAACGCATATAAACACATATAATCACATAACCCATTCATTGCAACAGATACATAAGTCAACACTAATAGTTTGACTAACCTACTCAAGTCATGGTTGTCACATCGAGTAATAACACGAGCAAGTAAAATCATCGCATAAGTAAGTGGATCATCAGAGTTGTTTTGAAGTGTATCCCCTTGATAATCATCAACATACTCAACCACTAAAGAGGGATGTGTGACATAGTACGGTGATGAGGTTCTGGATAAGGAACGCGTATGTGCTACCAATGCAAGAGGATCATGGGATTTCTCTAACTTTTTTGCTCTTGATGCATTTACTAGTTTCTAAAATTATTAAAGGTAATCAAACAAATCATCATAAGAATCCTCAGTCAATCTTTTTGCAAGATGAACTTGACTAACATACTTCATCCATTCATGTTGTAGACAGTTTAGAAACTTTGTATTAATGCTGACTTTTGGAAATATGATATGATTTCGTTCTAAATCATTCATTAACTGAGCAAAATGATTGTATACTGAGACGAGTGCTTCTCCTGGTTCAGCAACAAATTGATCGAACTCATTATTGAAACGTGTTTCCCTGTCAATCTGGTTTTGCACAGTTCCTCGCATTTTATGTTCAACTTTTTGCCACATAGCTTTTGCAGTAGTTGTTGGGATTAAAAGCTTCTTGATGCTGTTTGGAATTACTGCTGCTCTTATTGATGTTAATGCTGCTTAGTCAAAGTTAGTGCTGCTGGTGAACTTCAATTAAAATTATTCTAAGTGTTTAAGACTGCTAGAGGAAGTTACTACTACTAGAGGAAGTTACTACTACTAGTGGAAATTAAGACTGCTTAGAGACTTAGAAGAAAAAGTGTTAAGTAGTTACTACTGCTAGTACAAAAGTTACTACTGTTAGTACAAAGTTAATGCTGTTGAAGGAGTTAATGCTGCTAATGAAGAAGTTAGTACTGCTGAGTTAGTTAGTACTGCTTATGTGATTTGTATGAGATATTTTGGAAAAGGATATGTATAAGTTATTTGTTTAAAAGATTTGATATACTTAGGAAAGTATTGTAAGCCGTTTAGGACTCCTTGGTGTATAAAAGGAGGTCCTAGGGCATAGAGTTCTAAGTACCAGTACCAAACCAATACGAGTCATTCATAGAATTATCATAGCTTCAAGGTCTTTGTAACCCTAATACTTTGAGAGTATTCGTATTATTTGCTTAATAATATTAGAGCTTTTATGTTTTGTTGAATTATATGTTCATTGTGTTTACTGTATCATTAAAAATTCTTCTTAATATTAAAGATTAGATTTTACTTTAGAACACGTCATACACTTACTAACATTCATAGCAATATCTCTCTTCATTCCCGGCCACCAGTACATATCTCAAAGATCATGGTACATCTTATCCGCTCCCAGATGCATAGAGTACATAGACTTGTAGGCTTAATCCATGATCACCGTTCTCAATCCTCCAACTAATGGAACCAATATACGGTCCATAAAGTACAAACTCTCATCCTCTTTCTTTTCCATTTATTGATCTAAAACATACAGTCTTTCTGCAAGTATATTCTCCTGCTTAAACGCCTCACCCTGGGCTGCCTGTATCTTCTCTCTCATTCCAGTCTGAATAGTCATAGCCATTGCCCTTAAAACGTCTTGGGTTTCAGCCGCTCCCCCTACTCACTCGTCAGCCACAAAGTTGCCTTACTAGGGAAAGAAGCGAATCTCACACTCGTAGTCACTAAACAACTCGATCCACCTCCTCTGACGCATATTCAGCTCTTTCTGATCAAAAATGTGTTGAAGACTTTTGTGATCCTTATAGATAACACTCTTTATACCATACAGATAATGCCTCTAAGTCTTAAGAGAAACACACCGCCCCAAATCCTAAAGTCTGCGTCCGTATAGTTCTTCTCATGGATTTTTAGCTGTCTTGATGCATAATCAATCACTTTTCCCCTTTGCATGAGTACACAACCTAATCCTTGGTTTGATGCATCACAATAGACTACAAAATCTTCAACTCCATCTGGTAGCGTCAATATTGGTGTATTAGCACAATTGTTATTACGGTCTGAAAAGCAATTCTTGCTCTGTACCCCACACAAATTTTGATTCTTTTTGAGTACCGAAGGTAAGCAGGTTTAGCAATCTTGGAGAAATTTGCAATTAAACCGTCGTAGTAATTCTGTATATGGTTTAGTATTTATAGGATTAGAGTCCATGTTTAAGTCAAATTTGTTTCCTTTTTCCTCCCTTATCCCTTAATCAGCCGGCATAATAAACCTTATTACAAGCTATATTAAACTAAACAAAATAAAGTCTAATAACAAAATAAAATAAGACCACATAATCGACACTTTTCCATGAACCTAACATAAACGCAATTTACTAGACTTTTATAAATAAATAACTTTTCATTTTCATTAAACCTAACTTTCCAAAAATAGAAATTTCATTTCTTTCTTACTCTAACCACTAAAGCCTATTCATACCTAAGTTTACTAACACATAAATATGTATACGTAATAATTACTTACACAATTAACACGAAACCGCTTAAATCACCAAAATCATTTCCTTGTCACCAAAAGTGAACGAAATGAATTCAACCAATCTCACCACCATTCCAATCTCATTGAGATGATCACACTCAATAGATTGACTACCAATTTCCTACATAATCCACATAAACGCATATAAACACATATAATCACATACCCCATATATTACAACAGATTCACAAGTCAACACTAACGGTTTGACTAACCTGCTCAAGTCATGGTTGTTACATCTTTGGACCAGTGTGAGGAAATTAATGAGAACATCAGGTGTTTCGTCTTTGGACCTCAAGAAGTGAGTCCATGTATATCGGGAGTAGTCATCAACAATTACGAGAACATATTTCTTTCCATTAATACTTTCTACCCGCATTGGACCACATAAGTCCATGTGTAGAAGTTGTAACCGTCTTTTTGAGCTCGGGGTAGTCTTAGTGTGAAAAGACTTTCTTTTTTGCTTTCCTCAGCTCACAAGAAGAACACAGATGATCTTTGACGAATTTTAATTTTGGAAGCCCATTCACAATATTATTCTTTGAAAGCAAGTTGATGGTGTCGAAGTTTAAATGAGATAGACGACGATGCCATAACCATGCTTGAGACGATGTTGCTTTAGCCATTAAGCAAATTGGATTGGGAGTTGTTGAGTCTTGCAGAGTAATGGAATACAAATCTGTGCCACGAGAACCTGTGAGAAGATCATTTCCCTTCAAATCACGGATATAACATGTAGACTTCCGAAAAGCAACTTCCAAATCCGCATCACAGAATTGACCAACGGAGAATAAATTGTGATTAAGCCCTTCGACGTAATAAACCCGTTTGATAGTAATAGTTCCTTGAACCAGATCTCCATAACCAAGAATTGGTGCAATTTGATCATTTCCAAACTTCACCGTTCCCAGAAATTTCTCCACAAAATTAGTTAGAAGTTTGAGATTTCCGGTCATGTGCTTTGAGCACCCAGAGTCGACGATGAATAGAATTATCTCTACGAGCTGCAAAAGAATTAGAAGACAATGGAGTATTGGACACAGTGGAACACCTAGGAGTCTTATGTTCCAAAATATTAGCAGTTCTAGATGCATTTCCTAGAGGCATACTAATGTTTGGGTTAACATTTCCTATTTGAGACTTAGGTTTCCAATTGTATCCGGGTGGTGTATACTTAGGATACCACCAACTGCATGTCTTACTAACTTGCTCATATAGCTTCCTAGTTATGTTTCTAGATTTCTTGACAGTGGAGTCTGTTGCAACGGTTTTCTTACTGGATGTTGCAACAGATTGGTTCACATTATGCTTGGGTTCTCTAGTACTAATAGGCACAACAATTGGTTGTCTAGTCCTAGAACTCACGCCATTAATATAATGTAGAACACACAAATCATGATTGTCATTCAGCACACATTTTCCACAAGTAACACAGACAAAGTTAACATTCGAGGTCTTAGCATTCAAACTGTCATTACACGCAGTTACAAACGTTTTATTATTTGAAAACTTAAAATTCCTACGGTGGTCTTCTACATTTTGCTTCTTCCCTTGACTATTGTTAGGCATGACTCTATCTTCTAGTTGATTGCTCTTAAGCTGTGGTCTGCTAACACTAGTAGTGGGAATTACTCCTGTAGAGAAAGACACGCGTTTGTTAGTTTTCCTAATGTCTTGAGGCAACCGTGGTGTTCTAGTTTGATTAGGCTTTGTGTGCACTTTATACATTCCTGGTGCAATCACATTTGTGTTCTTGAAAATTGGCAACACATTCTGAGGCAAAATCTATGCAGTGACTGGTTTTGAAAAATCATGGAACACTTTTTGTATGGTAACTGACTTTGACTTTGAAAAATCTTTCTTTGCAAGAGAATCTGAAAAAGTAGCTGGTTTACCTAAAATTGATTGTCTTTGACTTTTAAAAGCATTCGGTTGTCGAATAACTGATGATTTTCAAACTTAGTTTCCACAGATTTTCCTTTCATCTTTTCTATGAGTTTCTTCAACTCACTTATTGCAATTCCTTTGTCTTGTAATTGAGCTTTCAAGTCTTGAATTTCAACATATTGTTCACGTTCTTTCAGAAATACGTTTGACTGATTTTCTTTGAAAGATTTGTCATTTTTTATCTTTTCTTTGCATTGTTGTAAATCAAGTTCAAGATTAATCGCATGTTTCTGAAGTGCTTCAAAACTCTTTGACATTGTTCTACTTTTTGAAAGCTCTTTTTCAAGATGTTCACATTTTTCCAAGGTTTCCAAGTAATCACATTGCAAATTAGTAACTTCATCCAGATCAGTGTACACCCCAAGTATTGCATTCATGTGATCAGCATAGTAATATTCCCTTGAAAGTCGGTCGATTTCATTCAAAAACTGTGTTTTTTGAGTTTCCAGTTGAGATTTGAGAGTGTCTACTTCATGTTCAAGAGAATTAAAGTATCTCAAATCAGCAACCATTTCCTCGTTCAAACACAAGTGAAATTTTTCTAAGTCTGCATTGAATCTTCTAATTTGGGGACAAAAATTTCCTTCGATTATGTTTTGAATGAAAGGATCGATGTTACCAAAATATGTTCTTTTGGTGATTGTTTGTTTGCAACGTTCCACTCCATCAAAAATCGTGTCAACACTCTTTTTAATCTTGAAAAGTTCTTTAGAACTTTTACACTTTTGATCCCAAGGAATGGATTCATCCATTCGTTTTTCAAACAAAGTTGGTTGTTTACGAAAAGACTCTTTGGAAAATTCATTATTAGAAGATGTATGACTCTTGTTTGACGGTTTTGGAAAATAGTATTGTTCAGCCGACTTTTCCCATTGTGGAACGAACAAATCATAAAGATTATTCAATTGGTCATAATCAAACGGTCTGATTAGATCGCTTAATTTTGATCGACGTTCTTTGTCAAGACGAATCGTTTCGTCAGAATCAGGGGCTAACATTAGCGCAAGATTATCATTATAGCAACCTATATCATACAGAAGAGGATTCACGCTTTGAGCTTTCTTGAGGAACTCAGGTTTTGCAAAACTCGTTTTACAATTACGATTAAGCATATTCATTGTTTGAATAGATTGGCCGGTTTTATATACAATATCATTCAAAACCTTGACTTTGTTTTCTAAAGCAATGACTTTGTCAAGTTCTTTGTCTTCACGAGTTTTGTAAAGCTTAATCTGAGCCTCTTTTGCTTGTGACATTATTGAGATGGTTTCTTGATGTGCACAAAGCTCCTTTTTTATATCTGAAATTGTTTGATTTAAATCATTTATTTTTCGAGTATATTCATTAGATGACTTTTCAAAATCGATTTTGTATGACATTAAATCCCCTTTAGCTTTTGCACAATCAATTTCCACCTTTGACGCATAATTCACATCATTATACTTATCAAGTTCCGCTTGGAACTTCTTAAGGTCTTTAAACATCAACTGATTAGTCTTAGACAATTCATTGTTTGCTTCTTTGAAATGGTTATTTGATGATTCTAAAGTTTTATTTTTAGCTTTGAAATCTTCAATTTCACCTTTCAATTTATCAACTAAAGCTTTGTTTGATGATTCCAAAAATTTATTTCGGTTTTTGTTGTCATCAATTTCACATTTTAGTTTCTGAATTAAAGAAGCAAGCAAATCACGTTCTTGATCAAGATCATCAGTATTATCCTGGTCATCCTGAACTCTATCATAACATATATCCAATGAATCAATAGTGATATTGGTGTTCACAATGTTCGCGTAGATAATATGTCATTACTAGATTCAAGTGCTCAGAGTTCAATATTCCATGGCCAAACACATTATAGTATGTCATTAATGTTTATGTACCTTATGCATTGGCTCCCATTCATCAAAGATTGGTCCAGAATTGTCAACTGGATCTGGAGTAACCTCTTGAATCTGTGCCATGTACATATAATGTGCTTCCAATTCCTGATCATCAGACTCATCATCAGTATCATCTTTCCAATAAGCTTGTTCTGCATTCAACCGAACCTCAGCTTCCTCTTGTTTACATAATAACATCTTTTCCTTGTGATAAGCTGCATCCTTTACTCGTTTCGGTTTCTGACATTCCCTTGATACATGCCCATATTCCTTGCAGTTATAACACTGAATCCCAGACTTCTGCACAACCGGAGTACCTACATTTTCCCTAGCCCCAACAACATTAACTGCCCTCTGATTATCATACCCAGTTCCTCTGTTGATTCTTGGAGAATTATCTTGATTAGCTCGACTGGTGTTTGATGAAGTTCGAAGGTTGTTGTTGGTAGGTTTGTAGATTTTCTTGAACGAGAGAGAAATTAAAGCCATGAGTTTGTCAATCTCCTTTTCCTTTGACATTTCCTCATCTTCAGTAACCGTAGCAGGTTCTGGATCATAAGTAGGAGCAGAAGAGGTAACAATTGCTTTTCCTCTGTTTCTGGTAGACTGTTGCGATCTGGTGGAGGAATATTGAGTGTTTTGAGTAGGATGGTTTTGATGATGGTAAACTGGTTGTTGTTGAGCAACAAGTGCAAGTGGATTAGCAGTACGTGCTAGTCTTTCAGCTCTTATCTCATTGACTTCATTCTGGTGTTGCTTCAGGATGTCATAAAGTTTGTGATAGGAGACAGTCTTCAGCTCTTGACTCTGCTTAACAAGTGTCACAAACCTTTGCCATTCTGGTTGTAGTTGAAGTAAGAACTGGACATTCACTTGATGATTTGTAACATGACACTGATTTCTGACAAGCTCATTCATCATCTTGTAAAACCGTGAGTAATACGATTCAAGTGATTCACCATCCCGTGATGTGAATTTTCCAAACTCCCAATATAAATTGGTTTCAAGATCTTGAACATTGATTGATTCACCTTGTTTCAACCTTTCAATGGCTTTCCACATTTCACATGCATTCGGACAAGCATCAACTGTGGAGTAGATATCGTTATCTATCCCTGTGAGAATGATCTGAACGGCTTCAGCTTCGGCATTCAGTTGATCGCGTATGTCTTGTGAAACATTCTTATAGTTCTCCATATACCTCTCTGTAGTTGTTTCAGAACTACCTTCAGCAACTGGAACTGTCTTCTCAGCCCATTGATACGTGTATGGTGGATTTTGGAGACAATAGTGGATGAGTTCACTGTTAGGTTTGGTGTCAATGTATCTCTTGATTCTGGATTTCCACTGAACGTAATTACCCGGTGCTAACATTGGTGGACGATCTTTGCTACCCGCTTCCATGATAGCATTATGAAGAGCATTCGATGATTGAGTTTGCAAATTGATATTTGAATTTGACATTTTGATGAAGTTGTGAATGGATATCGGATCTTAAGTGTTATGAAGTGTTGATTGTATTGTGGTGAGAGAGAATGCAATTAACTCCACGGGATTTTACAACTCTATGATTAAAACCGAGAAGGAAAAAGTTTACTTGACGGGATTTTACAAAATCAATAGAAAAACCGTGAAATTAAAATTGACATGTTTCGCTTGAGGATTGCATATTTCGCTTGGTTAAACGTTGCATGTTTCGCTTGAAGATTCAATACTTGTTTCGCTTGAAAAATCAAATTTGCATGTTTCGCTTCAACTTCTAAACATATTTCGCTTGGCCAGTAACTGTCATATTTCGCTTGTCCATTAACATATTTTGCTTCAAATTAATCTTTCATATTTCGCTTGACGGTTGACATATTTCGCTTGAGAGTTGAAAATGTTTCACTTCTACTTAAACATATTTCGCTTGACAATTAACGTTCATATTTCGCTTGTCTTTTGTTAACATATTTCGCTTCAAATTTAAACCTGTATGTTTCGCTTCACTATCAAACGTACATATTCCGCTCCAAAATTCACCTGCATATTTTGCTTCACTATCAGACGTACATATTCCGCTTATCCTATTACATATTCCGCTCGCAGTCTTTTTCAAGTGAAGGACCACAACCACAAACAAACAAGTTGTCCTATTCTTTATGAAGCAAGAAAGGTGGATCTTTGTTCCCTTGTCTTAACCGGTTTGGGACCACACGAAAAATAAGAAAAACCCCAAATAAGCCGAAATAAGCTTGTAAAAAAGCTTGAATAAGCTCGAAATAAGCTAGGAAAGAGCATGAAATAAGCAACTAAAATTGGGGAAACTAAGAAACTAGATTAAAGAACATAGTAAACGGATGACTTGACTCTTGTGACACTTCCGAAGCACACAAGAAAAAGACCACGTCGAGAGAAAAGAAAAAAATAAGCCGATTGTTATAAGCTTATAAAAAACGATCTATAGACTTATTTAAGACATGGAATGACTACAAAATAAGCTTTAGAACTAGTATAGCAAAGAGAATATAAGCAAAACAAATCAATAAGCCCTCAAGAAAGTGAGACGAGAGATTATGAACAAAATAAGCCACGAAAAAAGCTTAGAAAACCACAAGAATCGAACACTACACACCCCTTGGCGAGTGATACCACATGTTGTCTTGTATAATCCTTCACAACAATAAGCAAAACTCGAATAAGCTATAGATAAGCTTGATTTGAGACGGCAATAAGAAAAGAAAGGTAGAGAGAGAAAATAACTAGGAAAGTTATATTAGAGAGAGAAAGGTGAGCTACAAGTGTGTGAAAAATGCAACCAACACCCTCTCCATGTGTGGAGAGGGTTTTTTTATAACCTTAGCCATTTACTTGGCACATGGGCTTTTCTACTTGGGACGGGTTTGGCTAAACTTGGGCTTTGAGCCCGAAACACGGACAATATTAGATTACAATCCAAGCCCGTTGAACCCGACTAGCCTATTACAATACAAGACCTAGTTTGACTTTATAGGACCGATAACATTCTTGTTTGACTTAATATAATTAAGGCTAACACACCCCTAATGGGAGGTCGACCGACTCGGTCGACCGTCGGTCGTAGTCGGTCGCACCTATAGTGAGTCAGTCTATCGCCGGCGATTTTTGGGCATATGGTTCGTTCAGTCGACCTTTGTCGAGGCAAGAATAATCCAAAAAAATCCGTGTTTCGTATTTTATATAAGAAAAACTTTTTAACTTTTTAAATTTAAATAATTTAACACTATAAATACCCACTTATTTCACCAATTTTTTCACAACTTGAAACAACTATTCTCTCTACACATATTCAAACCACTAATCTACACACTGTCTTCCGATCTATTTTTTTCTTCTCTTCGAACGATGAAGATGAAGTTAATAGCGAGCTTGCTATGTTTACGGAGGCCTGCCAAACGACTTATGAAGCGTCAAACAAAAACTTCATCGAACCCCAGTAGAAAGGGATCGTTACGGTGCTCATGATCATTTAGTCATTGCTTACTTCTTCGAACACCCACAGTATGACGAATCAACATTCCTTCACCGTTTCAGAATGAGCCGAAGACTATTTACAAAAATTGTTCGAGAAGTAACCGATGCTTCCCCTTTTTTTCAACAAACAAATGATTGTACGGGAAATGTTAGTATTTCATCATTGATGAAGTGTACTTCCACAATTCGTCAAATGGCATACGGAGCCGTTCCTGATAATCTGGACGAATATTTGAAAATGGGTGCGACAACAGCCCGTAAGTCTCTCCAAATGTTTTGTAAGGCCATCATGGAGTTATATAGTGAAGAGTTTTTGCGAAAGCCGACATATACTGACATGGAAAAACTTTATGCTCATCACGATGAAAACCATGGGTTTCTTGGGATGTTAGGAAGCATTGATTGTACAGATTGGCAGTGGGCGAATTGCCCGTTCGCATACAGAGCTCAATTCTCTAGGGGTTATCACGGGCCAGATCCATTCATTTTATTGGAAGCGATAGCCTCCCAAGATTTATGGATTTGGCATGCGTTTTTTGATGTCTCCGGGATGAATAACGACGTGAACGTTTTACGTCAATCCCCTCTTTTCAATGATCTCAAATCGGGGAGAGCACCGGATGTTCCATTCGTGGCTAACAATGTGCCTTATAAAAGGGGATATTATCTTACTGACGGAATATATCCGCAATGGGTCGTTCTTATTAAATCAGTTAAAAATACGGGTATGAATGATCATAAACGAATATTGTATATAGGACAAAGCACGAAGCAGCAAGGAAAGATGTGAAACGAGCTTTTGGTGTATTAAAGAAGAAGTGGAAGCTAATTAAATATCTGGCTCGAGAGATGTCACGACGTAGAATATCAGATGTAATGTACACATGCATCATATTACATAATATGATAATTCATGACAACGGTGAAGCGATATGTCCCGATTTTTTTCAAGAGGAACAACTCCGTGATGATGATCCCGTAAGAACACATGAAGAATCGATGCAAGTTACTCAGGAGATAATCAACATAACGACTCATCTAAGCCTAAAAGCCGATTTAGTGGAACACATTTGGAATAATGCAAATTAATAATAGTTTAGTCATTTTATTATTATAATGTTTTAATTTTATTTGAATTGTTATGTAACGTTTTTTATTATTTATGTAACAAGCAAAAGTACTCGCGCGTTGCTGCGAGGCGGGTATGTTTTTGTTGGTGCGGGGTGGGTTTTTTTTATTGGTGTCGACATTAATTTTTTTTTAGTTTTTTTTATATCAAGCAAAATAGCCCGCGCGTTGTGGCTGGGCCTCATGTTTAATAGTTTTTTTATATGGGCTTATGTGTTGGCTTCATGTCGCGGATATTTTTTATTTGATTAAATCAGTAATTTTGTAAATTTTTTTCTATTTTGTGCCGAGCAATTTTTTTTATATTGAGTTTATTTTTTTGGTCTCATGTTTAATAGTTTGTTTTTTTATATGGGCTTATGTATTGGGCCTCATGTCGCGGGTATTTTTTTATCTGAATAAATCAGTATTTTTGTAAAAAAAATTTATATTTTGTGCCGAGCAAATTTTATTTTATATTGCCTGCTTTAAAAAAAACTTATGTGTTGGGCCTCATGGCGCGAGTATTTTTTTTATCTGATTAAATCAGTACTTTTGTAAATTTTTTTCTTATTTTGTGGCGAGCAATTTTTTTTATATTGGGTTTATTGTTCGGTCACATGTTTAATAGTTTGTTTTTTTTATATGGGCTTATGCGTTGGGCCTCACGTCGCGAGTATTTTTTTTTTATCTGAATAAGTCAGTACTTTTAAAAAAAAATCTTATTTTGGCAATGGGCCGGCCCAAATTGGGAGCCCAAATGGCCGGCAACTGTAGCATGCCAAAGAAACGACGTCGTTTCTTTTGTTTTTTGAGTATAATCAAATGTAGTTGTGGCAAAAGTTCAATAAAGATCATTTTTTTTATCATAGATCCAAATACTCCATCTCAGCCCTTTATTTTTTCATTAAATTAAATAAAACTCATTTTCCATCTCATTTTTTAAAATTAAATATCTCACAAACCGTTAATCGTTACGTAAAATGAAACATACCATTGCAACAA
>BQNB010001838.1:0-60680 GCA_026074375.1 Tanacetum coccineum | reverse complement strand
CATACGTGTTTGTGTCTTAGTTTAATTCGTCAAAACGTGACTTAGTAAAAATATAGAGTTTTTTGTTAAGTTTCAACACTTTGCCCGAAAATTACTATTTTTAGTAAGTTTATAAATCCCGAGCGTTAATGTCGTCTAAATATATCCATTAAGTCCATTTCACGTCTAAACGCACTAAGTGACATTAAATGTCTAGTTTCAATTTTTATTCCGCCAAAACATATATTACGACTATTATTACGTTTTCATTTATAATAAATCACATAGCGTTATTAGGTAAGGTCCTAACAAAGTTTCAGACGAGTCTAAACATTATATATATGTTCTTATAATATTTTCGAAGGTTTCTATTTCCCAAACAGATCCGAAAACGCTCGAAAACACAATTTAAAGTTCCAATCAGCTCTAATACACTTATAATATTTTCAGCTTTAGTCCATTTTAAAAATAGCGTAACTCCTTCGCTATAAACTTTCACGTCTCTACCAAATGACCTTGATTTATGGAAAAATCATTTCCTACAACTTTCCTTCTATAAGTTTAAGCCGGTTCATACCCGAAAGGGGTCAAAACTCACTTTTAAAATCGGAACAGATTCCGCTAAAAACCAATTTGTGCTATCAAGACTGCTTATGTTTCGACAAACTTAAAACGGCTATAACTTCTTCGTTATAAGTTGCATTTTCGCGTTCCTTATATCCGAATTTGTGTATTAACATGTACTAACATAATCTTATAGTTTTAGCATCTCAAAACATTTTTAATCCAACCATAACCCATGAACTGTTTTGTACAGCCTACTTTTTATGTTGAAAATTAGCCGAAAATCACCACAACTTTCCCAAGGGCCTAATCTAACCTAACTCCGTTCACTACTAACTCATAGAACAAATCCATCCCATATCTGACCTAATCCCATTTCCAGAAACCAAATCCATCCCATATCGATAGGATTGGTAGCTAACAGGATTGGTAGCTAATACACCCGTTTGATTGGCCCTTTGATACATGTAAGAATCACCAAACCCGGATGGGAAATATTAATCCCTAATAGATCTATTATTCTCACGTGCCCTTACTCACGGTAATTAACGGTTCATGATAGTGGCATGTTGAGGACTAACGGTACTTAGGCAAACACGTAAACAATTAAAAATGTAGTAAAGTACTTGTGTCTAAATTTAAAGACAAGCAATGTTTCTCACCTCAAAGAGTTGCAAAGTATTTGTAAAATAGTAAAGCATGAGGCTATAAACTCACCTTAAGCAAATTGGTGAAAAATGAAATAATCAACGAACGAAGGACAAAACCAAGTGATCCTAATCGCGACCTAATTAAACGACGCGCTTTAGGAGAAAGAAATAAATAATGAAATGTTGCATAAATCATTTTTGGAAAGCAATATCATCCATACATGTTTGTGTCTTAGTTTAATTCGTCAAAACGTGACTTAGTAAAAATATTGAGTTTTTAGTTAAGTTTCGACACTTTGCCTGAAAATTACTATTTTAGTAAGTTTATAAATCCCGAGCGTTAATGTCGTCTAAATATATCCGTTAAGTCCATTTCACGTCTAAACGCACTAAGTGACCTTAAATGTCTACTTTCCATTTTTATTTCGCCAAAACATATATTACGACTATTATTACGTTTTCATTTCAAATAAATCACTTAGCGTTCTTAGGTAAGGTCCTAATAAAGTTTCTAACGAGTATAAACATTATATACATTTTCTTATAATATTTTCTATGGATTTTATTTCCCAAACAGACCCGAAAACGCTCGAAAACACAATTTAAATTTCAATCAGCTCTAATACACTTATAATATTTCATGTTTAGTCCATTTTAAAAATAGCGTAACTCCTTCGCTATAAACTTTCACGTCTCTACCAAATGACCTGGTTTTAGGGAAAAATCATTTCCCACAACTTTCCTTTTATAAGTTTAAGCCGGTTTGGACCCGAAAGAGGTCAAAACTCACTTTTAAATTCAGAACAGATTCCGCCAAAAACCAATTTGTGCTATCAAGAATGCTTATGTTTCGACAAACTTAAAACGGCTATAACTTCTTCGTTATAAGTCGCATTTTCACGTTCCTTTTATCCAAATTTGTATATTAACATGTACTAACATAATCGTATGGTTTTAGCATCTCAAAACATTTTTAACCTAACCTTAACCCACGACTGTTTTGTACAGCCTACTTTTTATGTTGAAAATTAGCCGAAAATCACCACAACTTCCCCAAGGGCCTAATCTAACCTATCTCCGTTCACTACTAACTCATACAACAAATCCATCCCATATCTAACCTAATCCCATCTCTAGTAACCAAATCCATCCCATATCGATAGGATTGGTAGCAAATACACCCGTTTGATCGGCCCTTTGATACATGTAAGAATCACTAAACCCGGATACGGATTATTAATCCCTAATAGATCTATTATTCTCACGTGCCCTTACTCACGGTAATTAACCGTTCATGATTGTGGCATGTTGTGGACTAACGGTACTTAGGCAAACACGTAAACAATTAAAAACGCAATAAAGTACTTGTGTCCAAATTTAAAGACAAGCAATGTTTCTCACCTCAAAGAGTTGCAAATTATCCGTAAGCAAATCGGTGAGAAATGAAATAATCAACAAACGAAGGACAAAACCAAGTGATCCTAACCGCGACCTAATTAAACGACGCGCTTAAGGAGAAAGGAATAAATAATGAAATGTTGCATAAATCATTTTTAGAAAGCAATATCATCCATACGTGTTTGTGTCTTAGTTTAATTCGTCAAAACGTAACTTAGTAAAAATATAGAGTTTTTAGTTAAGTTTCGACACTTTGCCTGAAAATTACTATTTTTAGTAAGTTTATAAATCCCGAGCGTTAATGTCGTCTAAATATATCCGTTAAGTCCATTTCACGTCTAAACGCACTAAATGACCTTAAATGTCTAGTTTCCATTTTTATTCCGCCAAAACATATATTACGACTATTATTACGTTTTCATTTCTAATAAATCACTTAGCGTTCTTAGGTAAGGTCTTAATAAAGTTTCTAACGAGTCTAAACGTTATATACGTGTTCTTACAATATTTTTTAAGGTTTTTATTTCCCAAACAGACCCGAAAACGCTCAAAAACACAATTTAAAGTTCCAATCAGCTCTAATACACTTATAAATTTTTTCAGGTTTAGTCCATTTTAAAAATAGCATAACTCCTTCGCTATAAACTTTTATGTCTCTACCAAATGACCTTGTTTTATGGAAAAATCATTTCCTACAACTTTCCTTCTGTAAATTTAAGCCGGTTCAGACCTGAAAGGGGTCAAAACTCACTTTTAAAATCAGAACAGATTCCGCCAAAAACCAATTTGTGCTATCAAGAATGCTTATGTTTCGACAAACTTAAAACGGCTATAACTTCTTCGTTATACGTCGTATTTTCGCGTTCCTTATATCCAAATTTGTGTATTAACATGTACTATCGTAATCGTATGGTTTTAGCATCTCAAAACATTTTTAACCCAAACTTAAACCATGAACAATTTTGTACAGCCTACTTTTTATGTTGAAAATTAGCCGAAAATCACCACAACTTCCCCAAGGGCCTAATCTAACATATCTTCGTTCACTACTAACTCATACAACAAATCCATCCTATATCTAACCTAATCCCATCTCCAATAACCAAATCCATCCCATATCGATAGGATTGGTAGCTAATAGGATTGGGGGCAAATACATCCGTTTGATCGGCCCTTTGATACATGTAAGAATCACCAAACCCAGATGGGGATTATTAATCCCTAATAGATCTATTATTCTCATGTGCCCGTACTCACGGTAATTAATGGTTCATGATAGTAGCATGTTGTGGACTAACGGTACTTAGGCAAACACGTAAACAATTAAAAACGTAGTAAAGTACTTGTGTCCAAATTTAAAGAAAAACAATGTTTCTCACCTCAAAGAGTGGCAAAGTATTCATAAAATAGTAAAGCATGAGGCTATAAACTCACATTAAGCAAATTGGTGAGAAATGAAATAATCAACGAATGATGGACAAAACCAAGTGATCCTAACCGCGACCTATTTAAACGACGTGCTTTAGGAGAGAGAAATAAATAATGAAATGTTGCATAAATCGTTTTTAGAAAGCAATATCATCCATACGTGTTTGTGTGTTAGTTTAATTCGTCAAAACGTGACTTAGTAAAAATATAAAGTTTTTAGTTAAATTTTGCACTTTGCCCAAAATTTACTATTTTTAGTAAGTTTATAAATCCCGAACGTTAATATCGTCTAAGTATATCCGTTAAGTCCATTTCACATCTAAACGCACTAAGTGACCTTAAATATCTAGTTTCCATTTTTATTCTGCCAAAACATATATTACGACTATTATTACGTTTTCATTTCTAATAAATCTCTTAGCGTTCTTAGGTAAGGTCCTAATAAAGTTTCTAACGAGTCTAAACATTATATACATGTTCTTATAATATTTTCTAAGGTTTTTATTTCCCAAACAGACCCGACAATGCTCGAAAACATAATTTAAAGTTCCAATCAGCTCAAATACACTTATAAAATATTCAAGTTTAGTCCATTTTAAAAATAGCGTAACTCCTTCGCTATAAACTTTCACGTCTCTACCAGATTTGTTTTATGGAAAAATCATTTCCTACAACTTTCCTTCTTTAAGTTTAAGCCGGTTCAGACCCGAAATGGGTCAAAACTCACTTTTAAAATCGGAACAGATTCCGCCAAAAACCAATTTGTGCTATCAAGAATGCTTATGTTTTGACAAACTTAAAACGACAATAACTTCTTCGTTATAAGTCGCATGTTCTCGTTCCTTATATCCTAATTTTGTATCAACATATACTAACATAATCGTCTAGTTTTAGCATCTCAAACATTTTTAACCCAACCTTAACCCACAAACTGTTTGTTACAGCCTACTTTTTTTGTTGAAAATTAGCCGAAATTCACCACAACTTCCCAAGTGCCTAATCTAACCTATCTTCGTTCACTACTAATCATTCAACAAATACATCCCATATCTAAGCTAATCCCATCTCTAGTAACCAAATCCATCCCATATCGATAGGATTGGAAGCTAATAGGATTGGTAGCAAATACATCCGTTTGATCAGCCCTTTGATACATGTAAGAATCACCAAACCCGGATGGGGATTATTAATTCCTAATAGATCTATTATTCTCACTTGCCCTTACTCACGGTAATTAACGGTTCATGATAGTGGCATGTTGTAGACTAACGGTACTTAGGCAAGCACGTAAACAATTAAAAAAGTAGTAAAGTACTTGTGTCCAAATTTAAAGACAAGCAATGTTTCTCATCTCAAAGAGTTGCAAAGTATTCGTAAAATAGTAAAACATGAGGCTATAAACTCACCTTAAGCAAATCAGTGAGAAATGAAATAATCAACGAATGAAGGACAAAACCAAGTGATCCTAACCGCGACCTAATTAAACGACGCGCTTTAAGAGAAAGAAATAAATAATGAAATATTGCATAAATCGTTTTTAGAAAGCAATATCATCCATACGTGTTTGTGTCTTAGTTTAATTCGTCAAAATTTGACTTAGTAAAAATATAGAGTTTTTAGTTAAGTTTTGACACTTTGCCCAAAAATTACTATTTTTAGTAAGTTTATAAATCCTGAGCATTAATGGGTGATAGGCTGTATTCATATCTAGCTGAGTACCTAAAGCTTTCTGAAGCGACTGCCAGAAATGAGACGTAAATCTGCTATCTCTATCAGAGATGATCAAAACTAGCACTCCATGCCTCGAGACTACTTCCTTCAAGTAAAGTCTTTTTAGTTTCTCCATTGAATCTATTTCATTCATTGGCTAGAAAATAAGCAGATTTTGTAAGACGATCAACGATTACCCAAATCGTATCGTGACCACTTGATGTTTTCGATAGTTTAGTGACAAAGTCCATTGTTATATTTTCCCACTTCCACTAGGGAATTTCTGGTTGTACCAACAAACCAGATGGCTTCTGGTATTCAGCTTTAACCTTGGCGCACGTCAGACACTTACTGACATAGGTGGTAATCCCTGCTTTCATAATGGGCCACCAGTATAGCTTCTTAAGATCATGATACATCTTATCTCATCCAAGATGGATAGAATATTTAGACTTGTGCGATTTATGCATAATCAAGTCCCTTAATCCTCCAAATCGTGGTAACCAACTCTATTTCTCAATACAGAGTGTTTCGTCAGGTCGGGTCTCAAACTCTTTGTTCATACCCTAGAGGTTTTCTTCCTTGACATTTTTTTTCCTTTATTATTTCGGCTTGAGCGTTCAAAATTTAGGATGGAAGGGTTAAGTTAACTAGGATGATATCAATCAGAGGTTAAAAGCAAAGGGTACGAAACTTTTATTAGCTAGGTTCTAAGCGATTGTAGTGACTTTGTCTGCCTAAATTGTTATGACCATTAGAAAATTTGGTGTTGCAGGTAATTTCCTTGATTCTATCCCAATTAAAAAGATAAGTTTCGTACGTGCTAAAATCTTATTATCCGTAGTTATCATGGCCACAAGGAGCGTGATTCGGTCTCTCGACTAAGGCTACAGTGTCTCTATATGATAAGGTTGAGAAATATATACTTAGTTACGATGCTTACTAATACGAATACACATGAGAGACACAACTCACGAATACGCATGCAAAATATCAGTAAAACATGAATACGATAAAATCCCGTTGAGAATATAAAGAAGAGAAAAGAAAATAGAGATGAAAAGTGAAGATAAATTGACAAAATTTTAAAGTGACTACTCTCAGCATAGCATGGTCCTTCTCGAATTATTTATTAGTGATCAGACTATGTATAATTAAGGACTAACGATGAAATGCTCTTTTCGTCAAACTAGTGTTATGTTTAAAAATTTATATGGTATAAACAGTATGGTTTATAAGGTGGCAAAACAGTTCTTAAAAACTAAACAAGGTAGTTTATATAACGACACAGGTATTTTGTAAGATAGCGGAAAATAGTTTATGAGGTACTAACAAAATAGTTTACGAGAAATTCACGTGACAGTTTATAATGTAATCGTAAGGGGTTTATAACATGGTAATAGATAGTTTACGAATTGATAACAAAATAGTTTATAAAATGACAATGAAATTGTTTGTAGAATGATAATAAAATGATTTATAAGGTGATAGTGAAAATGTTGATAAGGAAAAATTTAAGGAGTAGCTTACATAAATCAATAGAGAATTAAAGTGTAACCGACGGAATTGTCATGACACGTATATTAATAGAGAATTTAAAACATCCACCCAATACAACGAAATTTATAGAAAAGTACTAATGCAAAACTCTAAGGGAATATAGTCTAAGAAGGCTTCGACTTAGGTCTTACTACATAGGTTAAAAAAATCTCTCTTTAAGCATCCGTGTTATCTTTGATGACGTTAAGGTCTTCGTGAGCCTTTCCTTCATTTCCCTTCTGGTTACCGTAATTTTGATTCTTCAACTTCTCGCACTCATTCCTTTAATGCCCTTACTTTCCACACTCATAACAGATAACAGTAGCGTTTCGATTTGCCACTGGGGTCCTCTCACTTGTTGCAGCAACAAGGGACCTACAATCTCTAGTTTGATGACCAACCTTCTTATAGTTTTTGTACTTCACATGGCATGGCATATTGTGGTGTAGCTTACACTTGCTGCAATTAAGTAAGATTCCAACATACCCTTTCTTGTTGCCTGGCCCAGCAGTGGGTACTCGAACCACTCCTCGTCTTTTGTTTTGTTTCTTGCCAAAGTTCCTACTGTGATCACTTCCCTATTTTCTCTTGTTGTTATCATTCCTTACTACCATGGTTCCCTAACATACGACCAGATTCACTGAGTCGTAAGCCATGCGGATTTTTGTCTCGTAGATAGCAATAGCTCCAATAGCATCAATAACTCATTGAGCTACAATCTGGTCAATCTTTACAGAACTTATTCCTTGTTTTGTTGCCGACATTTTCTTCAAAATCAAAAGAAATAAAAGAATAATTCGGGTTCCTAAAGTCGTGTTCCAATGATGAAATGTTGCAAGGTGATGGGTTAAAGTCGTGTTCGAATTAATCGGCATGTTTCTAGGCGATGGGTCACGAAATGACGTACGTGTTTCAAAAGTATATAACGAGTGTTCAAACTCGTCTTTAGAGTCAAATAGTAAGATAATCAGTGGGATCGGTAGACTGTGACAAGTTTCAATGTTTTGTAAGACTGCATTATGTAAAGTCATGAAAAAGTTTTAAAGGCTATCGTATCACTCATGATGTTTTAGAAATAAACGAGACCATTGTTCCACTTACAATGTCTTAAAAAAGTTCTAGCATTTATATGAATAACCTTTATATAAAAGAAATAGGAAAATCTACGTAAAGCAATTGTAACGCACATATAAAGCACACGTAACCGCACGTATGGGCAAAGCATGTATGGGGTCTAGAGTAATCTCCCCTTGCTATAATCACGTAGTGTTTAAGCGCACCAACAATTTACGATGTTATAATGAAATGTTCACGTAATAGACATAGTCTAGGCCTAATATGCAACCTAGTTCTCTATAACCTTGGCCTTTGATACAAATCTATCAAACCCCGAAAATAGGTCGCAGCCAAAATAGGAATCCAAGGGCGTGAGGTCATAAATATCTCAAACAAAAGTATAAAGAGTGACCACTATATGGATGTTTTGAAAAATAATTCACCGTTGCATAAATTTAAATAAATAAGTTTTACAATACTCAAATAATTCACCGTTGTCAAATGCGGAAGCTTTTAAGAAGTTTTCAAATTAACAACGGTAAATAATGATAGATTGATAGATCTTGAAAACCGGGCCATATGCACGAGACTCCACATTGCACATCAAGAGAATCCAATAGCTAAGCACCTGAGAAAACATGCTTAAAACGTCAACATAAAGTTGGTAAATTTATAAGTTTAAGTAAAACGTAAGTATGGACCACTAGATTTATAAAGGTATGATCATTGTAACACATAAAATATCACAGGATTGGTATTTACGTTTTCTCTAAGCTTATGACAACGAAGCTAATAGGATTGGTAGCAAATAAATTCCAAATAAGTATCTAGTCCAAAATACCTAGAAAGTCGACATGATATACATCCGTTTGATCGGCCCTTCGATACTATTATGAATCACCATAGAATATGTATATGCATAAACACATGAACAAAGTAAAGAATCAAGGAAAGGGTTTAGGATTTTGCTTACAAATGAGGTGAACAAGTGAAATAAAACAAGAACAAAGAGAGGAGACTTCTAGTCTTGCGAAAACCCAAAAGAAATCTTGAGACCCTAACTTTCTAATCTTGCAAAACCCTTGAAATAAATGAACCAACCTTTGGAAACACCTTAGATAACCTTAGAAATGAACTTATCATAGTTGGAATCAAGAGAAAATGGAAAACAATAAACCCTTTTAGGTTTCCTTTTTGTGCCGAGAGCTAGACAAAGGAAGAGAGAAAAATGGTGTTGGTTTTTTGTTGCTAAGAAAGAATGAAAACCTAAGTATCATAATGTGTTATTTAATAGGGAGTGAGCTTGGTTTTGGTTCAAGTCATGGCTCTTAAAAAAACTAGTCATGGTATGTGTCTGTGTTGTGCTCGGGTCACAAAAGGAAAAAGAAAAGAGCAAGGCTTGAGTCTCATTGTGCAAGTATACATTTTTGGTTAGTCTTGGTTCATTTGGCTAGTCAAAGCTTAAAACATCACATTTACATGTTGTGCATGGGATAAGAGGGTGAAAATGACACCATAGGATGTCATTTTCTCCTCTCTTACACAACACATGCATATAATTTCAAAAAAAAGATGCCTTGTTATTTATTTAGGCTTGAACCGATTTTCAAATGAAGGAGAGGGGGAAAATATATCGAAATTTTGGCATTAAGATGTATAATGGGTGATACCTAGAGTTTACATGCAAAGGTGGTGGATTTTCGGAGTTCCATGCACACGAAAAATGCTAAAACGTAAAACATACACGAAAAATGTAAAAATCGTAAACATACGTGTACATAACCTATGTAACACTCTAGAATGATCATAACACGGAAAATATGAGTAGACTAAAATTAGTCCGACGTCGAAACGCATCCGATAATGTTTTTCAGTTTACACGGGATAACCTCCCGGTTTTAGGTCAAATTAAACATGTAACTTATAAAAGTCAAAATAATGAACGTAAAAGGTAAAATATTGACCTATGAATTTATGAAGTGTCACAATTGTAGTCCTTTAATCCAGAGTCACATATAAGTTGTATGCAGTTCTATCCCATACTCTAGCCTACTTGGTCCATATCACTAGGTCCAGTTGAATGATAGATTAAACACATAATCAAACATAAACAAATATTAAGTGAGAAACATAATCAACATGCAATGAATAAGTAAACAATCGATATAGACAAACCAAACATTAAACAATCATAAACATGGTTGATACCTAAAGGTATCAGCCGATAGTCATTGTAACAAAACACAGTATCATATATGAACGATTAAAGTAAAGATAACTATACGATTAACCGAACATGTATCGCGTAGTGTTGAGATTAAAAGAGTTTTCCTATGACTTGAAGCTCTTTGTTGACCTTCTTCTGCTTCTAAATACGCCTGGTATCGAACATGGTGGTTTAGGGCTTCCCTTGCATGCTGAAAATCATTTTTTAGGTTTATTATTTATAACCTCTGAAAATAGGTTGGCACGCTGTATTCGAAGGATTCGATACGGCGTATTGGGTACCTTGGAGTGGGCTCCATGATTATAATATTCTAGAATATTCAATTATTACTTCCCTATACAGCGTATATGGTCTTCTAAATACGGTGTATTGCTTGAAATTGTGTTTGCTCTAAGTGTTGACCAAAGTATCATATACGACGTATCTGATGAAGTAGATACAACATATTCTTCAAGGTCAGGCAATTGTTATGAATTCATCTAAGTCTTGGGATACGACGTATGTGTCTAGAATGATACGGCGTATTGGTTTTTAAAATCAGTAAACTTTCTTGAATTCTTCGTTTATGCTCTAAAACACGTGCTTTTCTCCATATTTCGGCAATTGCTTGATTATAAATGAGATTAACAAATATAATCAATTAAGTATCAAATCTCATATAATTAGTGTCTCCAAAATCTTTAGAGCAAACATATAATTAGTGTCTTATATAATTAAGCAAATCCAACCATCGACATTTCCTTATGTTCAAATCCTTCTGATCAAGGATGTGTTTTTATGATCAGTGAATACGATATACTTCGTGCCATACAATTAGTGTCTCTAAATCTTTAGAGCGAACACTACCGCTCCTAACTCCAAGTCATGAGTTGTATAATTCTTCTCGTGAACCTTTAGTTGTTAAGAAGCGTAAGCTATAACCTTCTACCTTTGCATTAGTACTACACCCAAACCCTTATGCACAGCATCGCTGTACACCACAAAAGTTTATGTTCCTTTTGGCAATGCCATAATAGGTGCGCTACATAATTTTTGCTTCAATAATTGAAATGCTGCTTCTTCCTTATCTCCCCATTCATACTTCAAACTCTTCAAAGTCAGCTTGGTCATTGGCTTGGTAATCTTTGAGAAACCTTCGATAAATCTTCGGTAGTAGCCGACATGACCTAAAAATTAACGAATCTCTTATAGAGTTTCAAGAGATGCCTAATCTTTAATAGATTCGATCTTGGCAGGGTCTACGTGAATGCCTTGGCTATCAATCACATGACCGAGTAATTGTACTTTAGGAATCCTAATTTCACACTTTAAGAATTTGGCCTACAATTCCTCCTTCTTAAGTAACTCTAAGATTAACTTAAGGTGCTCTTTATGCTCTTGCTTGATCTTGGAGTAGATTAAAATATCATCTATGAACACAATCATGAACTTATCCAAGTATGGCTTGTACACTTTATCCATGAGGTCCATGAATATTGTCGGTGCGTTGGTCAAACCAAATGGCATAATTTTGAACTCGTAATGACCATAACGAGTCCTAAATGCAGTCCTCGGAACGTCTTCTTCACGAAACCTAAGTTGATGGTAACCCGATCTCAGGTCAATCTTTGAGTAGACACTTGACCCTTGTAGTTGGTCAAATAAATCATCGATCCTTGGAAGCGGATAACGGTTTTTCACCGTTAGCTTATTCAATTTTCTATAGTCAATACACATCTGGAATGATCCATCCATCTTCTTGACAAACAAAACTGGAGCTCCCTAAGGTGAGGAACTCGGTCTTATAAATCCTTTGTCGGAAAGCTCTTGCAATTGGTCCGACAATTCTTTCATCTCTGATTGAGCTAATCTATAAGGCGCCCGTGCTACAGGTGAAGCACCATGTACCAAGTCAATTTGAAACTCCACTTGTCGAGTCGGTGGGACTCCATGCAAGTCTTCGGGAAAGACTTCCGGGAAATCACACATAATTGGTACATCCTCAAGTCGCTTCTCCTCTGACTTGTCTTAGTCTTTTTCTTAGTGATGTGCGCCAAAAAGACATGACATCCTTTTTGTAAATATTTATGGGTCTTGGTACACAATATAATATTCAATCTGGTCTCGCTCCTACCATCACTCCTATCGCCTCGAACAATCAATACTTCATTGCCATAGGGGATACGAACAATCTTCTCATCACAAACAATCACGACATGATACTTTGACAACCAATCCATACCAATAATAGCTTCGAAGCTACCAAGTTCTACGGGAATTAAGTCGATGTTGAACAGACGATTTAGCAAGTCTAGCGTACAACTCCTAATTATGGTGTCGGCTCTTATGACTTTTCATCAGCTAACTCAATAGGGTACTTAACGTCGAAGGCAGTTAGGACGATATCACTTAGAAGGCCAAAAGCAGTGGATACAAAACTTCTATCAGCTAGGTTCTAGGTACTTGCAATGATTATGTCTTTTGCCTTAACTTCATGACCATTAAAAATTTGATGGTGTAGGAATCTCCTAATTTTTCTTTATTCTAATCCAACCAAAGGATAAGTTCATTACGCTCCAAAATCTTACAATCCATAATTATCATGACTATAAGGAGCGTGATTCGGTCTCTCATCTAAGGATATGGTGTCTCTATATGATAAGGTTGAGAAGATCTACTTAGTTATGATGCTTACTAATAAGAATACACATGACAGACACAACTCACGAATACACATGCAAAATATTAGTAAAACATAAATACGATGAAATCTCGTTGAAAATATAGAGAAAAGAAAATAGAAATGGAAAGTGAAGATAAATTGAATTTTTTTTAAGGTGACTATTCTCAGCATAGCATGGCCTCCTTGAATTATACATAGGTGATCGGGCTATGTATAATTAAGGACTAACGATGCAATGCTCATTTCATCAAACTAGTGTTATGTTTAAAAATTTACATGATATTAACAATATGGTTTATAAGGTAGCAAAACAGTTTGTAAAAACGAAAACAAGATATTTTATATAACGACACAAGATATTTTGTAAAATAGTAGAAAATAGTTTATGAGGTGACAGAAAAATGGTTTACGAGAGAATCACGTGACAGTTCTTAATGTAATAGTAAGGGGTTTATAATATGGTAACAAATAGTTTACGAATTGACAACAAAATAGTTTATAAAATGACAACAAAATAGTTTATGAAGGACAACGAAATAGTTTATAAGGTGACTGCAAAATAGTTTATAATATGGTGGCGAAATAGTTCATAAAGTGCTAGTGAAATGGTTTTCACAATGATAATTAAATAGTTTATAAGGTAATAGTAAAGTGGTTTAAAATATGATAGGAGAATAGCTTATAAGATAGTGGAAAAATAGTCTATAAGATGACTGCAAGTTAGTTTACAAAATAATAGCGAAATAGTCTATAAGTGGTAGAAAATTTGTTCGTAAGGTCTTAGAAAATAGTTTATTTTATGACAGTAAAATAGTTTATAGAGTGATTGTAAAATGTTTATAAGGCTATAATAATTTAAGAAGTGGTTTGCGTAGATAATTAAAGAAAAATCAGCGAAGTTTTCATGACACAAAAATTTGATAGATAATTTAAATCATCCACACCTACAACAAAATTTAAAAGGTAAGTGCAAATACAATCTCCTTAGGGAATGGAGTCTAAGAAATGTTCCAGCTTAGGTTTTACTTGGTAAGGTGGAAAAAATCTATCCTTAAAGATTAACCTTAATAGCATTAGAAACTCGGTGGACTACAATCTGCTCAATCTCCGCAGAACTCATTCCTTGTCTTATCGTTGGCATTATCTTCAAAATCAAACGGTAAATAAAATAAGTCTGGTTCTAAAAGTCATGTTCGAATTAATCGACATGTTTCTAGGCGACGGTCACAAGATGACGTAGGTGCTACAACAGTATGAGGTGGGTGTTCAAACTCGGAGTTAAATGGTAAGGTAACTAGTGGAAACAGCGGAATGTGACAAGTTTCAATGTTATGTAAAACAGTATTTTGTAAAGTCATGAAAAGGTTTTAAAGACCATTGTATCACTTATGATGTCTTGGAAAAGTTATAGTATTAATATAAATAACTTTTATATAAGGCAAGTGTAAATGCACGTAAGGAAAATGTAAACGCAAGTATGGGCAATATAAGCATGTACTAATGTACTGTGTATGCACATGAAATTTTTTATGTGATGCAATGTTTATGAAACGGTTATAGTCTAGGTAAGATATGCAACCTAGTTATCTGTAAACTTGGCTCTAGATACCAATCTGTAACACCTCTAAAATATGTGGCATCAGAATGGTAATCGGGGGCGTTACTTCATAATACATAAGCACAAGATGGAAGAGAACGACCTCTAAATGAGTCGTTTAAAAGATAACCTCGTTGTTTCATTGAAATACATAAGTTTTAACAAGTGGTCCCATGAGTTTGCATAAAATAAAAATCATAGTTTAAAATACAACGAGAATAAAGTAGTGCATGAAAAGTCCATGAAAATGTAGTCTTGTATGAATCAAGACCTAATGCATATCAAATACTTCATATCAGCTAAGCACCTGAGAAATACATGCTTAACAGTGTCAACATAAAGTTGGTGAGTTCATATATTTATGTAAGTATAAATGTTGGACCGCAAGATTTTAAAGTGCATGATAAATGTAACACATACAATATCAGAAAATGTAATTACGATTTTACTAAGCTCATGACACTGAAGCTACAACAATGTATGTGTGCAAATTCTGATATGGTATACGTTTGTTAGTTCGGTCCTCCGAAACTAGTAAGTGCTACTTACCTGAACGGGGATGTCAATCCCAAACAGATATATTTATAATACACGCGCTTACACAAAGTAATTAACAGTTCATGATAGTGGGCATAATGGGTTAATGTTACTTAGGCAAATCCGTAATCGTTTAAAAGAGTACTTATGTCCAAGTGTAAAACAAGTCATGTATCTCACCCTGAGATTTGTAAAATAGTGATAAACCAGTAAAGCGGGGCTATAAACTCACCTCTAGTGAAAAGTATTGATTTTAGGAAATAAACAAAGGAAAGTCGTCATAATAGATCCGGTATGCAACCTATTTAATTATAGGTCGATTTAAAATAATGCAAGCGAAATAAAATGAAACGATGCACAAACCATTTTTAGAAAGTCAACATCAATTTAGTTAGTCAAAACGCGATTTCGCAAATATATACTTTGCGTCAAAATAACCTTTCTACTTTTAGTAAATCCCTAACGCTTAATTAATATCGTTTTTATAATGTTTCTAACGCGCCCTAATAATTTATATGTAATACACTATTATTTGTTAAGGTTTTTATAGCTCAAAATGACCCGAAAATGCTCGAAAACACTAATATAAGTTCCAATCAGCTTTACTACTTATCAAATATGTTCGCAAGAAATTTATTAAGTTTTTTGGAAAATAGTCTATCTTTGACTGAGTATAACTCCGTCATTATATACATTCATGACAAAAGAAAGGTTCCTTCCTTCAGCGAAAAATTATTACGGACAAGTTTTCTTTTGTACACTTTAGCCGATTCGGAGCCAAAAGCGGTCAAAACCTCAATTTAAATTCGGATCAGAATGTCACAGGTTTGTTAAAAAGCTGTCAAAATATATATGCTTCGCCAAACTTTAAACGGTCATAACTTCTTCGTTTTAAATTCGTTTTTCGAGTTCTTTACATCCACGTAATCGTATTTAAGTGTACTAACATATTTATAGAGTTTTAACTTGTCAAAACGTTTTTAACATGACCTTTACGTACGAGCTGTTTGGGACAGCTTCTATAACTTTTCGTAATGTGCCAAAATAACAATCCACAACTTCCCTAAATGCCTAATCTAACCTATCTCTGTTCACTACAAATTCAAACAACAAATCCAACTCATAACTAACCAAATCCCATCTCTATCATCTCACTACCTCACTAATCTGTCTTTAAAAACCACTAGTTTAGTTTATGAAAAACATAACACAACATATGGGTGATGCTACTTTTTAAAGAAAATGAATGAACATGAAATGATGTATGAGTATGTAAGTATATATGAAATGAGTTATGAATGCTTACAAAGTGTTGGTGAAGATGGTTACGAATAAGGTGCAAGATTACCCAAGATAACAAATAAAAACCATAGTTTATCAAGTATAAGCCCTAGCTTATGAAACCCTTTTAGCAAATGATCTTTGAAAGAAACAAAGAATCTATGATCTGGTGGTCTTGGTGACTCAAACCATAAGAATGCCATGTTTAGAGAGAGAGAGAGAGTAGAGAGAGAAACAAAAGATTTAAAATAGAATGAAAATGTAAAAGATACAAAAGCCTCAACCCCTTTATGGAAGCCATAGAGGGGTATTTATACAATCATACTTTACTCAAGTATGTTATATTATATATTCTAGTCATTGTGTATGGTTGTATGGTAAACTATGGTAATTCCGTAATGTCGTCACGTAAAATAGATTTCCAACAATCTTCCCCCACGGGACGATATACGAAATTACTTACAATATTTTCCTAACAAGTACATATTGATTAAGAATAAGAACTTCCACGAAGCTTCTAATGCCGATGATGTCTTCTGTGGTCTTTGACATCAAGTTTGCACTCCAACATGGATCATCTTTGTAGTACCTTGTAGGAGAAATACTGTAATAGGCACGAACTAAGTAACCCATACACTTCTGGTTAAGGAGAAGCTTCTGAATTAGCTTCCCCCTAATTCATGCCACATATTCTTGATTTAGAAGCTTTTAAAGCTTCCTCCCAAACTAGCAATCCTCTCTTGAGTAGTTTTAAAGCTTTCTTACAAGCTTAGAATAATTAAGTGCATAGCGGAATTAGTAGGATACCACATCAAATATTACTGCTTCTTTAAGAATAAGCTTAGTGATTGACCGTTCGGGGTAAACATTAACTGAATCAGCAACGTATCTTCTCACGCTTGAATAATTATTCTCATAACTCTTCCCCCTGGAAATTCAAATAATGCATACTAAAATTCACAAGATATCTCTTCCCCCATGTGGTTGAATAAATGCACCCAAAAGCCATAAGTTAAAGCGCTGATTTTCTCTGCGGTTATGACATTAGTCTTCCCGGCATGGCCTAACCAAAAGATTTTCAAGAAAGATGACTTATTCAAGCTTTCAAGAAAAGAAAGGAAAAGACTCTAAGGTGTATATCCTCTTTCCCCCTTGCTTGTTTTGATACCTCAAAATCAGCAAAACCATGTACGCAGATATACTTGAATACTTGTATGAAGAATAAATTAGCTTAAATCTATCCCGTGAGAATCAACTGCTGATCAAATCTCTACTCATAAACTCTCTCTGACAATCTTTTTACCAACCGTTTTGTATGCTATTTGAAGTGACCACTGATGGAGTAAACCCAATATACTAAACTTGAAAATTTAGTTCAAGTTAACCAATTTATACACCAATTTGTATAAACCTTTGGTTAAGACTAGAACTACATTAAACAAGATCAACAACCCACTGAATGTTTACCACTAATGGAGTAAACCTGATATACCAAATTTGAAATTGAAGTAGAATTCCCCGTTCTTGTGACTTAAGCTTGCAGTAATGTTGGAAGAATAGTGTAGAGAAACTCAATACTTACCAATCAAAGTATGAGACATTCATCTCCCTTTGTGATTATCCATAACGTCTTCAATGTGTGACACTGAGAACTACAACGTATCTCCTTTAAGTGATAGATATCCAGGTCTTCAACCAACCACCCCGGCTGCTGCTAACTAGATAACCTAAGTCTTCATCCAAAATCTTAAGCCCGGGCAAGTTATCATTGAAAGTCATGCATCCAACTAACTATGAATGACTAAATCACGACTTCAAGATAAAATAAGTACACGCCTTCGTAAAATGCCACTTCAATCTCAAATAAGTGATAACCGATCAACTCCGTAGTCACTTAAAAAAATAATTCCAAATCTAGCCATTAATAATTAAATTCTATGATTCTTTATAAGCATCGATCCCGGTCTCCTCACATTGTCACTTTGTCATTTTGTACCTCGAATACAACCAATAACCTCACAAAAAATAGGCTTAATTAAATATTAACTGCAACAATTCACATTTTCGGGTCATTTTACGTCAATAAACTCTCAAAATTTTATTTTAGACTTTTGCGCGATTACTTTTATTTCCAACCGTTAAGTTAAAGTGCGTAAATGAAAGATCAATGATCAACGTAAACCGACACCAAACAAATAAAAGTTTATGTCAAATATGTGTTATATAATTTTTACGGATATAATTTATAACTTTTTATAATTTATTTTCGTATTTTACGTGAAACACTTGCGTACGCACTTAAATGCATGCATGCCTACAAATAAATGAACACCACCTTATTTAATCATACACATACATTCATATTTATGCAAGTATAAAAAATAACACTTTTTCTTTTTCTTCCTTGTTTTGCCGCCAATACCACACAAAAATGGAAAGTGCAACACTTTCTTTTTCACTTGCAACACCATTTTTGGTTTAGCTATTTCATATGTAAACATGTGATGAGCTATATACTCACAATATGGTATCTATCCAACTTTAAGCTCTATTACACGGCAACAAGAAGAAAAGCAACATGAAAAATCACATTTATGGCTATTAATGAGAAAAGGAGATTCAAACTTTGCCAAGAATACATATTAATAAGTGAAGTAAACTAGTTATCTTATACATATCACCTCTTTATAAAAATCCATTATTCTCTCTTTTTGACTCACTTCATCCCACGGTAGAAAAAGAGAAAGCATAAGAGATTGGTTTTTATCATTTCAAGTATTTTTGCTAAGAGATTTAAGGGTATTATTGGTTATCAAACAATTGGGGTTTGATTTAGGATTTGATTTGTGTTCACCACCTTCATCCTACACTCAAGGTCCATTAAAAATCTCTATACTTTCATTTATATATTTTATACATTTATACATCTTGTTTATTTAGTGAAATCACCACCTAGCTTTTATTTTTACAAGTTACAACAAGAATCAAGTTCTATACATAATTAAACAAATATATACACATGGTAAAATTATGTTACAAATATATTAGATCTATGAAAAATATTCATTTTGATATATTACAAGTGTTGAATAATTTATATAACTAGTTGTTGATTATTGTTGTGCAAATTAGTTTATACAAGTTATGGCTTATTTATTTTTGTGTTCTTGACATTTAGTTATGAATTGGAAGACTATAAATTAGAGGACTTTAATTATATACAAGATGTTGTATTGGATAAATTAAAGGACTTATAGTAATTAAAACATAGTAAAAATCACTAAGTAATATATATATTTTTTTAGTTTCGAACAGTTTGTATAAACTATTTTAGCCGATTTTCTAGGCGCGATATAAACTTCATATTATGTTAGTACATCTCAATACGATTTCATGCATATAAGGAACTCGAAAAACGGACTTATAACGAAGAAGTTATAGCCGATTTAAGTTTGACGAAAAACTAGTATTTTTGACAGCTTTGCAAAGTTTTCGGACTTTCTGTCCAGTTTACGGAAACGCATTTTTGACCCTTTTCGGGTCCGAGTCGGGAAATATTTATATAAGAGAACTTGTAGATTATGATTTTCCGTTAAATCCTCGAGTTGGAACGACCCGTAACTCATTATAACGAAGGAGATACGCCCTCTTAAAGTCGGACCATTTTTCTGAAAAATTAATAAAGTTCCTGCACACATTTTTATCAAACATAGTTGCTGTTTGAAACATTAAATAGTGTTTTTGAATGTTTTCGGGTCCGTTTGGACTATAAAAACCTTAAGAAATAATAGTGTATAATCTATATAATATTAATACGCGTTTTAAAACTTTATATATATTATTTACGAATTTAATTAAACTATATATTTTGACAACTTGTAAATAATAAAAATAGCAAAATGAGCGTAAGTGATAAAACATCGGCATTAAATAACAAGAACAATATAGAAAACTATTTTTACAAGTGTATTTATATACAATTACATAGACATTAAATTAAAAACGTGACTTACACATTTAGTTTATAAACTAAACAAAAACTATTAGGTGGTGATCTAACTAAATAAATGCATTGCTGTATTATTGTTCAAGTATACATTCTTATACGACCTATATTTAATTAGGTTGTATTCCGGCTAGTTGTGCTGACATATATTGATTGATCACTCATTCATTCACACCATCACTTGAGGTGAGTTTATAGTCCCCATCTTTCATTTCTCAAATATTTATCAAATCTCGGGGATGAGATCATGTTGTTTTATAAAGGGATGCAAGTACATTTTAATTCAAATATTACGAATTTGCCTAAGTAGCTATAACACACTATGGCCATCATCATGAACTGTTAATTACTGGATTGTAAGAGAGAATGTTATAAATAGATCTATTTGGAGTGACGCTCCCGTTCGAGCAAGTAGCACTTGCTAGTATTCCGGTTGAACGGAACGACGAACGTATACCATTTCGGATCATATAAATAAAGTTAAGGGTTTGAAAATCTACATTAAGGCACACCTCTTTAAATGTACTTGTTTACATTTTTGATTGGCTTCAGTGTCATGAGCTTAGTGCATTTCGTAATACATTTTTTATGATATTGTAATTGCTACTCTATTACAGGGAAATCTTGCTATCCGCCTCATTTAATTTATAAACCTATAAATTCACCAACATTATTGTTGACGTTTTAAAACATGTTTTCTCGGGTACTTAAGTGCTAGGTGCTAGCTTGATGTGCATTGGAGTCTAAACAATACAAGATTACTTTTCAAACGACACTTAGAGGTCGTTCTCTCATGACTTGTGCAATGGTATTATGAAGTAATGCCCCTGGAACATCATTTCCACTGCTACCCAATTTGGGGGTGTTACAGATTGGTATCTGATAAGTGTAGAATACACATATCTATTTATACCTAAAATAACCCAATTAAGCCCAAAACAGACCAAAAATGGCAAAAATATGCTTGTATTTGTGTTTTGTGTGTGCAGGTACGGATAAATCAAAAATCACAAGAAAATAGTCAAAATCAAGCAAGCACGGACACGAGAATCAGAAGAGTTCAAAAAGAATCAGAAGAGTACAAAGCCGAAGCCTGAAAACAAATCCGAAGCCTGAAAAGTCAAGCCTCAGTCAAATCCAGTCAAAGAAAAACCAGTCATTGGTCAACAAAAGTCAACAAAGCCCATTTCCTTTTATTATAAAACACAAGGGCCAAAATTGCAAATTCCCAAACTGTTTTATAACTAGAAAAAGAGGAAAGAAAGAGAAGGACCAAATGTGCAAACTCACCAAAGTCCAACAGTTTTAACTATCAAAGAAAGGGCGCGAACCAGTTACTATTCACCTTTCTTCCCCGTTTTCCAAATTAAAGGGTGTTTAGGTCAATTCATGAGCTCACTAACACAAATGAAGGGACAAATCAGTCTTTATCAAAGGATTACTTAACCTCTCCCAATCAAAGGCCACATCAACAATGGTGAAAGCACAAATTTATGTGGGTTTTTGTGCTAAAACACTCACAAAAGAAGCACAAACGTCACATCAATGGAATGACACGCTGGCAATCTTCAGGTGTCCACAGCTTGATCAAACGGCCACAATAGAAGCTCAAATGATTGAAGAGGAAATGCGATTTGGCCAAGTTTAAAAGGTTGAGAGGCAAGGCAAGAGGATAGAAGGTATCCAAGGCTGGATATAATAATTTGTGCCTCACTTCTTACAAAAAAAAATAGAAGAGATCTAGTAGTAGTTTTTAATTTAGTGTAGCTAAAATTTTAATTCTTAGCTTAATAATGTTTTAATCTTGTAGTTTTCCTTTAAAAGTACTGTAAGCAAGTTTTTATTAATGAAATCCAGTTTTTCTAAACCTCTCCAAGTTTCTTTTTCATAAGCTCTCTTAATAAGCTAAGTCGTCTAAATAAGCTAATAAGCTCATTTAAAGCTCTTTCAGTCTATAAGCTGAAATAGAGCTATTTGAATTCAGTATTAATCTTACCTAAACCTTAAATCAGTTTAATCTATCATGGATCTTATTGGATTAGAGTTTTTGGAAGGGGATCTTAACTTGGAAGAGATCCCAAGGACTTTACCCTAGCTTATCTAATTTAGTACTATGTATGCCTTAGATGTTTGTGAGTATCCTAAAAAGATGCGTTGTAGGAAATTGAGTCATTTGAAGTAAGGTTTTCTAATGATTTGTATATGGTTCATTTGCATCCAAAAACTCTAAAGTATTCTAGGGAAGGCCTCCTACCTCTAAGTATCTCATATGGTGTCTTATTAATAGTTTTCCTAATTAAAACTCTATTAAGTATGTATGCGGCGGTTTCTACAGTATGACACCAAAATCTTTGTGGGAAAAATTGTTCATTTGACGTATGACTCATTTCTTGAAAAGTTTGGTCCTTCCTTTCAACAACCCCATTAGATTGAGGAGTGCGAGGTGCCAAGAAATTGTGAGAAATTCCATGTTTGTCACAAAATACTTCAAATTGAAATTCATTATCAAACTCTCTACCATGATCCGTTCGTGTTAGGTCTTGTTTATCTTGAATCATATATTATCAATCATGGAAGCTTAGAGAGAATAGTAGTGGAGGGAAAGTATTCAAATTTCAAATATTATAAATGGGGGGAAAAGGGAAAATGTTTATTACAAAAGCATCACCCTCTAATGATGATTAGATGGGTATTTATAGGAGAAGGAAGGAGCCTTCCCTTCCTTTATTATTCACTTACTAGTTCCCTAATCTTTGGTTATATGCTATTTCTTTCCTTTTTGCATAATTTACGTATTATAAGCATATTTTTTACTAAAACAAAATAAAGGATATTAACTAAATATAACCTAAACCATCATAATTCGACACTTTTTTATTGAACACCTAACAATTCCTTAAGGTGTCGATTATTCTGGGGCGTTCTCTTCGAAGGTCCAAGTGGTCTTCCATTCAATTACATCTCATCTTTTCATTTTGATTTCTGATGCTTCTCTAACTTCAATCTCTCCTTCAAAACCAACTTTTAGATTACTCAAACTTCATCATGCGTGAGTTCTCTGTTGTACATTGCCATACTTCATTCATTATTATAATCTTTAATACTTCTTTGTACTCTGTTCATGTGTTGCATCACAATCTTATGAATCTCTGATTGTTTATCACCCTTTCTTATCTTGCTATTATTGTATATGATTCCATTCACGGGCTCTAGATTATAGAGTTCATTCTATGCATAAATGATGAAGAACATTCTGTGCTTTTCAACTCCTGGGAAAGATATTGTTGGGGCAGTGAGATTAACTTTCTGTTGATAACTTTCAATTCCAAGTTCGAAATCATGCACTCTTTCCCATATCACTAAACTTTTTATGAATACTAATAAAGACCATAGCAACCCTCAGGAACCTTGCCATTCATAGTCAGTAAATACATGTCCTCAATATCATTCTTATTGAGATTCTTGTAATCAGGCTCTGTAATCGACACAATGCACTCATTAGCTCTTTTTGCAACTATCTCTATGATAAACTTATGTTCATGACCCAATCCCCAGTACATCTTGATGACTTGAATGATCTTTGAGTTTGAATAAACCTCTTCCTTTGATTTTTCAAGCTCTTTTTGTTTCCTTATGTAGAAGATCTTTGCATGAGGATTCTTCCAATGTTCAACACCATATCGAGCATAATGATTAAATTTCTTAACAGACTTATTCACCCATCTGGAAGTTTGTTCTTCGATATCATCATCATTAAAGATGATTACTTGAAACTTGTGAACTGACAATACGATCTTCTCAGGCCCAAAACTTCCTTTCTTCAGATACAAAAGGTCTTGATTTATAAGAGATAGTGTTGGAGCTTCAGGAATTATTTGACAGCTTTGAATAAGAGGTGTGGTCTTTCGTGGATGTGGAGAGACAAGAATTTCCTTTCTACTTTCCCAAACTATGTCACTTTGCAAGAAATTCTTCATCTGATTAATATGATATTGATGCTCATCTCCTGAAGTACATCTTTGTCTCAACATCTCATCAGCCATTTTCTTTAACTTTGCTTCATTAACAGTCAGTGATACTTCTTCCATAATATCTTGTGACACTTGCTTTGATGGTATTTCATCATCATCTGAAGCATAAGAATCAGTCAAAAAATCATAATAATCTTCTTGTTCTTGATTACCTAAAGTTAAAGGACCTCATTCCTCTTTATTGATTTATCCAGACGATGACTCTCCAGATACATACGCTTCATACTCAGATGTCTTATGCTGCTTTGCATTATTCTCCCCCTCAGGATGAGCATCATCATGAGGATTATCCTGATCTCTTGGGCGAACGGCAGAAGGTCTACATGTAGTTTGTGGTACCTAAAGATTCTTAAATTTCATTTGAAGTGCAAGCCATATTGTGATGTCTTGTTGTTGCAATTGAGGATTGTCTTTCATAGAGAGATATAGTTGATATTGTTGTGTTGGAACAGAGAGTGTTTGTGTTTGAGCTAGGTAAACATGGAGGATGTGACCAGACATATAACTTCGTACTGACGCATCAACTTGAGAAGGGATCTGATTATCAATAGCTTTTTTAAATTGTGAGGAAATTTTAGCTTGTATATTCCCGTGCTCTTGTAAAATAGCTTTAGCAATCATCCGTTCCATATCTTCTTTAGTCTTTTATCTTTCTAGAATCAGCCCTTCTGCAACATACACTGGAACTTGATCTCTGACCTGCTTCGGAACTTGCTTTTTCACCTGCTCCTTAATGTGTGTATCAACCATAGTCGGTAATGATTCGACCATTACTTCTTGGAGATGATCAGCAAGAGTATCGAATGACTTCCTTGACAAAAAAATTTCTTTAAGATGTTCAAACAAGTATGTATACCGTCCTTGTAACTCCTGAAAGAAATTCTTGTATCGTTTGAACTGAACAGGTTTGGCTTTGAACAATGATAGAAGTCGGTTTGCTCTAGACAATTCGGTGTGTTGTGATCTTGATAATGATGTTGTTTGAGTATAAGTTACCATCAATTCCTGGAGTTTATCAGTATTCAAAGATACGAGATTAGTATGAGTCCTAGGAGATCTAATTGGTGTAGGTAATGGTGTACTCCTAGACTCCTCTACGATCTTCCCTTTCTCCCTTCACTCTAATTCATACACTTCATCAGTTATTTCATCCTCCTCTTCATTAACATTGACAGGTATTACAACATTAGTAACTTCCACCTCTTCATCATTAGTGCTCTCTACCTTCGGACTTTCCTTATCACTCTGTGGCTCTAACCTAGTGCCGGGAATATATGGTTTATCATTCCTAGGAAGTAAACTATCATCAATAACATTCTCTGATCCTTCCACCATCTTTTCAATCTCTTCAGATGCCAAGTGCTTGTTGACCAGTTCCACATTTTCTCTGGCTTCTTGCTCTTCTCGACTTTTATGCTCAGCAAGACTTAATTGTAATGTATCTTGTAAGATCATCTTGTCTGCTTTTTCAACAGTTGGTACTAGAACTGGTGGAGTTAAACGTGTAGATCTCCTTTCAGGAAGACGAAAATGAATCATAGTAGATCATTTTGTAGCACTTGACTCTGCTGTATCCTTTTTAGGGGTAGGTGACCTAGGGGCGCTAGGTGTCCTATGCGTTCCTTGGGTAGACTCAGTCGGTTGTGACTGAGTCAGAGGAACATCTAACCCAAACACCTCTGCATACATCCTGTAATGCTCCATGTGCTTCATCTCTTCAGTGATCATCCAATCTGGAATTTGCATGCCAACTTTATCTTTGTGTCTTCCTGAATTAAAGATATTTTTCATTATGTCATCATCTTGCAGATTGTGATACATGTCTCGAGCATGTCTTGAGATTTCAGGAAAGATAATCATGTAATGACTAATGATGATCTTTGTAAATCTTGAATACGGAATCGAATATGTTGGATGATGAAAAGAATAGTAAATTCCTTCCCATAGAAGCTCCGCATAATCCATGTGAATGTTATTGACAAAGCAATACATCATTTGCATTATCTGCAACGGCGGTTGATCCCATCCTGTGACACGTGTTGTCAAGCACTTGGAAAATATCTTGCATAATGTTTGCCATGGTTGCAAAAGACCAGTTGTCTTAAAGCCTGACGATGTCTTTAGTTCCATTGTAAAGCCCAATTGTTGTTTATAGAATGGAACCATGTCAGAAAATTATGGTGGTGGCACAAATGAATTATAATTGTTGTCATTTGCTTGAGGTAGATGAAAGATTGTTCTGAAGTCATCCAGTGTAAGAGAAAGTTCTTTCTTATCCGACATAAACTTGAGCCTGTACTTTGAACCGTCTTCCATCAAAGTATGCCAGAACTGTGCCATATATATCCATGGTACGGTGGAAGAAGCTGCAATGCTAAATCTTAATGGATGATTTTTGATGATGTTTGTCAGAATTTTGCTTTCCGGTGGGCATTGCACATGTTCAAGATCAACTTTCTTGTTAGCATCCATAAGATCATATCGTTTGTTCGGAGGACACAGTTCGTCTGGATGAACATCAGCTGCATGTTGTTGTTGTGCCATGATGATTACTGAATGAATAAAATGGAGATGTTAGGTAACAAATAATTCTTTTGACATTTTTGTCTTTTTCCACTCTATCTGTTTTATATGTTCTGGCAATTCTTTTTGAACATATTTTGGATCAGTTTCTTTCTCATGTGCTCGTTCTTGCTTTTTATAGCACATGCCATACGCTTTATTCGAATTATTCTTTTGATTTATCATTTTTGTGTGTTCTGGCAATTCTTTTTCGAACACACTTTTGATTTGCTTTTTCGCGTATGGATTTTGCTCTCTCTTTCTGTTTTTAGAATATCCTCACCAGAAATTCTTTGTGACATGATACTCTTTCAAGAATGATGAAGATTTCTCTTTTGATTTTAATCAAGACTCTTTTACTAAACATTAAAGAGAAATCATTCAACTTCTTAAAATTGTTTTGTGAAAGAGTATCATTTTAACACAAAAACAGATTTTGAGAACTTTTTCCAGAAATCTTTTGACAAAAACTTTCTTTATAATGATAACATAGAATCATATAATCACAAACCCACAATTGAATGGACACTAAGACACTCACTCCTCATTCTGTTCATTGCAGAAAACGGCGAGAGGTGAATGGAAATTCAAGGGAATGTTGGGAATCGAGCTTGATTGTCATTCAAGTTTTTGGTTTTGGTTTTAAACTATTCTTATACTAAAAATTAAACTAATATTAATTTTAAGATTAAAAACTAAAAGATTAAACTAAAATTGATCTAAAAGATATAAATGACAAATATGCTTGCTAAGTGACGTGAAATGTTCCTTAAGTGCGGGCTTAGGTTTAACGAATTAAAATTCTTTAGAAAACAAGTTTCAAGAAATTAAATGACAAGTAAAGTAAAATGATTTTTTAAAATAAATGACAAGTATTTAAATTGCATTAAAAGTAAATGACGGTATGTAAATTGGAAAATTCTAATGACTATTAATTTTTTAAACCTTTTTTTAAAACCGCACATAAATTCCAAATCACTAATTTCACTTAACAAGCACTAATTAAACTACTCGCTACTCATAATGATCAAATAAGCAAAGCAAAACATTTTATACTAAAGCTACACTAATTAATTGAAAAAGGATAGAAAATGGGACCGAATTGAAGAGCCGCAATTTAAACGAATACCACCCGATTAAATAAGCTAAAGAAAATAATCAAATTCTATCTAGCTTATTTAACCCTTAAGCTCCGCGCCTCGTGAGTTGACCGGAACCAAAGTCGAAACAACAATATTAAACTGTTAACTAAAAAAAACATTTCATATCACAAATTAAATTTAACAATCTGTTACTATACTACTTGAATTGAACAAACCAAACGGCCCAAACTAGCTTTCAACCAATCAAACAAAAGCCCAAAGATAAAATAAAAAAAACAAATGAAATAGCCTAGTGAAAATTCTACAAACCAAACACAGCCGAGCCCTATCTATTCTAAACGAGGTCCAATAAAGCGTCAACCAAACCACAGGCCCAACAATAAAATTCTATTAACCAAAAGAAAACTTAGTGCAAGATATATTATTGAACCAGTTAAGCAAAATTCAATCTAATAAGCCATAATAACAAAACTAAGCTAGAAACTAGTTTACGAGAGAAACTTAAAAGAGAATAAGCTATTTAAAAAGTCGAAACATAAGAAATAAGCTTAATTAACACGAAATAATGAGAAATCAATATTCAAAACGAGATCTAATACCTATCGAGCAACAAGCCAATCATGAAATGATTTAAGCATTTAATAAGCCACGAAATTAGAAACTAGAAATCAAAATAATCTAGAAGCATTTTAACCTTTTAGTCTAAAAGAGATCTAAATAAGCTAAACAACTTTTTTAAAATATTAACATAAAATAAGCATTCATTATTATGAGAAAAAGCACTAAAACCTAAATAAATAATAAGCGAATATAAAGAAATAAAAGGAAAGAAGAAATAAAGCTACATATGGCCCCCCCTTTTAAATTTGCAACCTAAAACAATCCACATAGCCTTAAACGAATTCCCAAAACTTTTTGCAAACCGTTATAAGGCCCTCAAAAATGAATTAAGCAATATAAAAAAAAACTTGTTTCATATCAAAAAAAAATAAGTTCAGAAAAGAAAGACAAAATTAATATGCCTCTACTAATTATTTAAACAAATAAAAACCCATCTTTAAAGCCTTTAATTTAGAAACTTTATTGATCCCTAATGCTATATTACAGAAATAAAAAGAAGGCGAGAACCCTAAAAAACTATAAGCTAAAAGTTATAGCTTTTTATGATATTATCCGTTAAAAATCTAACCTTAATAAAAAGGCCCAGAAAACAATAAAATAAGCTTAAAGAATAAGCCCCCTAATTTTTCCCGAAAAAGCTAAACACGAGGATAATAAAAGAAATAGCAACATAATAAGCATAAAATCTTAAATGCCAACTCATTTAAAAAAAACTAAAGAAGTTTTTAACAAAAATGCAATGAAACAAATAAGCTTTCTACAAACTGTTTTAATAAAGCCTCAAAAAATTAAATATAAGCTAAATCCCTCCTTCCTAGTATCTACTCCCTAAATTAAACTATTTTATCCTAAAAACCATAAAAGCCCCCTACTCCCTCCCTAAAAAAAACCTCCTCAAAAAAATATGGGGGAAGCCGAGTAGGGTGTTTTTTATTTTTTTGGGAGCGTGTGTGTTTTTATAGCCAAGGGAGGGTAGAATTTGTAAATTGCCCCCATCATTCCAAAATAACGCAGCCAATCATTGGCATTAAAATTGATGCCTCGGATTGCAGTCTTCAAAAATTTTGATCCACCGATATTTATCTGCCACGTGGCCTTTTGAAACAGCTTCATTCGTACGCTGCTATCTCTACTGTTGGATCATTTGGTGCAAAATGAATTGAATTGATAACAAACTTCCGCCACATGTCCTTGATCTATTGGCTCTTTGATCTTTAGTGGAAAGTCACATGATTTTGAATGATTTAACTATCACTCACGTGACTATGATGTTACATGACATCACCATCTTTATATAGATTTAATTACTTCTTTGTTGGGCTAATTTTGGGCTTGGGCTGGTCCGGCTCGTTAAGTGGGTTACGGGCTGGCCCAATAAGATCCGAGGGCATCGCTGGATTCGTTTTTCCGTGCTCTTTCTACTGGCATGCTTGGAGACTTTTCACGACTTCATCTTAGCTTGAGTAATAATTAAACTTGACTAATTTGAGCCCGATAATTCCCGTTTTTGCGCCGTTTCCAATCCTTTTTTCCTGTGAGACATAAAAAAATACCAAACAAACATATTTGCAATATAATTAAGCATTTTTAGTATTTTTAGTCCAATTAATAGTGTTTTTCGGGTTATAAATGATGTGTATTTTAGCGCTCATTAGTATCATAAAAATAGATTTTGAGAACTTTTTCCAGAAATCTTTTGACAAGAACTTTCTTTGTAATGATAACATAGAATCATATAATCACAAACCCACAATTGAATGGACACTAAGACACTCACTCCTCATTCTATTCATTGCAGAAAATGGCCGAAACCGGACATGTCTTAGTCCACTTAAACAATTGAGATTTGGATTTTCAGATTCAAGTTAAAAAACTTTTTCACTTTCACTTTTTGTCATGATTTATAAACAATGAAGACAAACATATCTAATTCAATAATTGAATAGACACTAAGTCACTCACTCAAAATCCCAATTCAAGTTGAAATTTGTTTTTCAAAATCCTAATTCACGATAAAACCGTGATCTTGATGTATTTTAACACTTAGTAATTGTATTTCCGAGATTTAAAAGCACTAATTCCTTATTCACACTTTTCGATAGAACCGAAAAAGTGTAAAAGGCTATAAAACTCGATAGAACCGAGTTTAAGAATATCCTCCTAATATACGATTTTTGATAGAACCGAAAATGCATATATATCTATTACAATACTTTTCTGTCGAGATAAGACTACAAGTGCTACTGAAACTCCTAAAAACTTCAAGAAAAATGATCTGAGAGTATAAAAACAATTTTCGAGAATGCAGAAACGCTTCCAAGAACTATAGATAACTACTGAAAATGCAAACACCACACTCGATAACACTCGATAACGCCTAATTACTCGAAATTACTGCCAAAACTTAACTCGAAAGCTCAAACACCTCAACCGAATTCACCGAGTGTCATCACGAGGTTCTCGGACGTGAAAAAAACGCACAAATTGACTCACTCGTATTCTCTAATGGCGTATGATACCACTTGTTAGGTCTTGTTTATCTTGAATCATACATTATCAATCATGGAAGCTTAGAGAGAATAGTAGTGGAGTGAAAGTATTCAAATTTCAAATATTATAAATGGAGGGAAAAGGAAAAATGTTTATTACAAAAGCATCACCCTCTAATGATGATTAGAGGGGTATTTATAGGAGAAAGAAGGAGCCTTTCCTTCCTTTATTTTTCACTTCTAGTCCCTAATCTTTGGTAATTATGCTATTTCTTTCTTTTAGCATAATATACCTTATTACAAGCTACTTTATACTAAACAAAATAAAGACTATTAACTAAATATAACTAAACCACATAATCGACACTTTTTATGAACCTAACAGTTCGGATTGAGACAATCGAATGACCAAGTAGGTTTTGTAGACTTTTAACTAATTTTTTAAATTTATTAAAAGCTCCATTTTTTGTTTTTAGAAATAATGTCCATGTATATCTAGAGTAATCGTCTACTATTACCAAGGTATACAAATTACCCTTGTAGCTTTGAATAGATGATGGACCAAACAAATCTATATGTAAAAGTTCTAAAACTCTAGTGGTTGAAATCATGTTTATAAGCTTATTACTTGCATGGACTTGTTTAGCTATTTTACATGCATCACAAAAATGATTATCAATTTTCTTTAGGTAGTTTTCTAACTAGTTCATTCGAGGCTATTTTTGAATTAATCACATATTAGCACATCCTAGTCTTCTATGCCAAAGGGTTGAGTTATCTACTATAGATGAAAGAAAAAATTCATGTTTAGAAGTGTCACACCCTACCAAGGCGGAAACGCGAGGTGTAATGGTATGTGCTTAATTACACATACCTTTTACCTTTAAAAACAAGCTAAAATAACCAAAAACGGACTTAAAATGCCAAATATATGCTTGTTTTGCTAATTGTATTGTGCAGGAACGGATAACTAAGAAAAGGACGAAAAACAAAGCCAAAACGACAAAACCGGACTCGGAATGGAAAAGACTGAGAAAGACAGCCAAATCAAAGCCGGAAAGTCAATCAAGTCAAAAAGTCAACAGAAGAGTCAACTGGTCAAAGTCAAAGTCAACCCCGAGGCCAAAGTCAAAGAAATATAAGTTCAGGGACTGAAATTGTCAATCCCTAAACTTATATATAAAGAAGAAAAGAGAGAGAAGGGCTGATTTTGCAATTTGCTCAAAGTGACAAGTGGGGGGGCAAAACTGCCAACCCCCCTAACTTGTACACACCAAGGACACCACAAGGACGGGGGGTGCAAAGAGTATAAAACTCTGGGGACTTGTTTTGCCAAGTCCCCAAAAGTTATATAACCACAAGGACGAATTGTGTAATGAAACACTATAACCACAAGGACGACGGGTGCAATAACACTATAAACCATGAGGGACTAACCTTGTCAACTCCCCCAAACTTTCACTCTGTTACAACCCATAACAATTTTTCCCGCCTCTTTTTCCCTCCCAACAACTCACGGGTTGTTTAACCCATTTTTACCCTGTGAACCTTCACCACCTCCATGGACAATCAACTCCCCCCTCCTCCACTACCTTTCCCAGCAACAAATGTGCCAAGTTGGCAATCCCACACCCCCCAAGACCTATTTCGATGGCCGAGATTGATTTTGAAGATTGAAGGGCCAAGATTAAAGGCTGTGAACCTCTCACAAAACAAACACATCCCTGTTTGTGTGTCTACAAACAAGCACAACAAGAAGAAAGAGAAAAAGAAGACCTAGTTGTATTTTCTTTGCTATAAAAGCCATTGTAAGCCCATTGTGGCAATTAAGTTATATTCAGTTTTTAATTAAGTTTTTATGTCGTTTTTATTGTAGTTTAAAGTATTTTTAAGTTAATTTCTCTTATGCAATTGTAATTCTCAGTTTTAATGAAAAATTAAGCTACTTTTACTCAATAAGCTCTCAATAAGCTCTTTTGAGCTTATTCTTGTCAATAAGCTCTAATTAAGTTTAAAACTTGTTATAAGCCCTTTCATACTATTTTAATTTGAACTCAGTTCATAAAAGTCCAAGTGAGTGCATTTTGGAAGCTATTTGAAGTAATAAGCTCCCAAGAGCTTATTGAGCTTTTAAGCTCAGGTTTAGAGGCTAAGGAGCCATTAGGACAGGGTTTTTAGGCCACTCACTCAGAAAGAGTGGCCTTGGTTCTGAGACAACAAAATCCAAGGTTTCAATTCTCAATTTCCAATTAGCTTAATTTTTAGCTTTAGACACTAGCTTATTTGCTTTCAATATTTGTAAACACATTAGTTTAGAATTGTTATTTGGCTGTTTTAAGTTTTTATTGCATATTTTGTGCTATGTTAGCTTATCTCTCAATTCTGTCATATTTAGTGTAATAAGCTAGCTGAGAAACTAGCTTATTTTTCTTAATAAGCTAGGATTTTTAGTTTTAAAATAGTTTAAATAGGTCAAAATAAGTAGAAGTAGATAAAAGGTTTTCAAAGTTTTAGCTTAAAAATGGATTTTAAACCCACTTTGGTTTGACAGTTTTTAAGTAAAGGGGTGTTTGGGATAACCTTAAAACGGGTCAAAAAGGGTGTTTGCATGGGTTAAGGTATTTGGGTTAACTTTAGCTTAAGTTTTTAAGCTATTTTAAGCTGTTTTTAGAAAGTTTTTAGTTTTAAAATAGTTTTCTAAGGTTTTTAAAACTATGTTCAAAACTGTGAAGTTTTTAAGTAACCCACAAGTGCTTATTTGATTAAGCACTTGTGGTTTGAGTTTGTACATCAAAAAGTTTGTGATTTGTGAGTAAAAAAGGGGCTGTCCAAGACCTTTGTTCCTTTGACCTTATAAGTCAAAAATCACCAACTCTCTTTGTGTCACAGTTTTAACAAACCCCACACACCTTTTTCACTTTCAAAAATAAGCAAGTAAAATTGAGTTTTAAAAGCTGAAAATTGGTGCACAAGCCCCTTGGCTATAACACTCCATCTGTTTAAGCTTATTTGATTGTTTAGAGCTTATTTGACAGCTTTTTGCAAGCTGTCAAATAAGCCCATAGCTTTAAGCTTAAATCTCCCCTGGTGCAAAGGGGAGATTTTAAGCCCTTTGTTCTTTGTCTTGTTGAGTTCTAAAGCCCAAGTTTTTGGCTTATTTTAAGAGCTTATAAGCTCTTGTATAAGCCCTCAAAGTTTCAGCCCTTGAAGAGCTTATTTGATGGCTTATTTTTAAGCCCAAACATGCCCTTTGGCTGTTTTTGAGCCCCTTAGGCTGAGGGATTGCTTATCTTTTGATTCTGGCTTATTGAGCTTATTCCATAAGCTCCCTTGTGTTCTTACAGCTTATTTAGATTAGATAATTAGTTGTTAAGCTTAATTTGCCCTTTTCTATCTTATTTGTCCTAGCCTTAAGCATTTTAGCCTTTTAAGCCCACTCTAAGCTTTTCTGACATAATAAGCTTCCCACAGCTTATTTAGTATAGCTTTTCCTTTTCTTTTTAGCTCATTTAGGTTAGTTTAGATCCCTTAGCTTATTTTAGTTCTTGTCCTAGCTTAATTCGACCCTAAGTCCAAAAGGACTTAGCTTTTTTCTAGCTTTAAGTCTTTTTAAGCATTTCTGTCAAGTTTAAGCTTATTTTTAAGCTTATTCTTTGCTTTTCATAAAAAGCTCTAGAAGACAAAGTTGTTAAGCCCCACGAGCTTAACAACTTTGCTTCTTTGAGTTTTCAAAAAAAAAAAAAAGGGGAAGACACTTGGCCTGGGTGAGCAGAAGACTCGAACCGGGACCAAAGCGATTAACATCCTACTTCTACTCACACACTCTACCACTGCGCCCTTGGGTCTTTTTCGTTATAGACTCAAGGGCAGTGGTACTTATACACATTTTGCCAAATAAGCCTATAAGCTGAAAACAGCTTATTCGGGGCTTATTTGTTAAGCAACTTGGTGTTTTTTCATTTTTCGTAGGAACTTTATAAGGTAAAGTATTTTTTGTAAATTTTTCAGAATTTTTAGTAATCGTTATAAATTTTTTATATTTAATTTAGTTAAAAGTTTTATTTAATTCATAAAAATATGCAAAAATTATAAAAAAAATATTTTTCTTTTTTAGAAAATTTTCTTTTATCATTATGTTTGTAGGAAAATATAAAATTTTTCATGGGTTATTTTTACAATTTCATCTTTTAGAAGAACGGCGGTCCGGGGTACGGGATTTGTTTTGGACTCGTTCTTGGGTCAATACGAAAATCCCTCGTTTTTGGTTAGTCTTTTTCTATTTTCGTTATTGATCTAGAGTAGTTTAGAAGCAAAAATTTCTTCGTAGGTTTATTTTTAAAGATTTTAGGTTTTCCCCCTTTTGTTCGGGATTCGGGCCCTCGTTTTCTAGTTTATTTCGTAATTTCTAGCTTTTTCTTAAACGTTTTTTTTTTTTTTTTTTTAGTTCCGTTATTATCTAATTTGACTTTTTCAACTTCCCAAACTCATTCCTTCCTTCAAACTCAAATCTTCGATCGTATCGATTTACCAGTCCAGCCTCGTTGGGGATAAACGACCCGGGAACACTCTATACTACTTCTCGGTTTTATTGATTCTGCTTTTATACTATTCTTATATATATTTTATATTTTATTATATATTATATATATTTTAAGGTATAGTTTGGACGGATCCGGTGTCTTTTTACTCTACTAATTGTTACTTCCACCTTAACAACATCATGGTAATGGCAAACTGAAAACAAAACACCTTCATCCACTACACTCATGACGTTAGCAAGAGTGGTCATGGAGGGGAGGAGAGAATCCAAAGAGAGTCCAACCTACCACACCCTCTTATTCCATCTCAAACATCACACTCAAAATAGCCAAACAACACTTTGCTAAACCCAGTGACCCGACACACAAGCTGTTAATGAAGCCTTTGTTATGGCTAACTATCTATAGCTAGAGCCCCTCATAAGGAAAAGAATGAGAGAGTTAAGGTTGCAGGGTGTTCCGATGATGCGGTCGTCGTAGGACTTCTACACGAAGTTTTACAACTCCCTAGGCAGAGCACCTAATCATTGTAGTAGTAGTATAGGCAAGACTCAGGGGGTTGTTATCGTTAACTCGGAGAATAGGTTGGGAAGGCTTGATCACGGTCTAACAGAATTCTAAAGGTTGAGAGAAGATTATTTTTGTATTTTTGTGTTTATAGGAAAGCTAATAAATCATATATTTGAGTGGGGGGGGGGTTGGTTTTAGCTAATAAACTAAATAACAACTACGCTAATGGTGATAATAATATAATAAAAGATTGTGTTTATTTAATCATGTATTATTTCCTAGATTGCTTCTCCTAGTGTTGTTGCTTTGTCACACTTATGATGATCTATGTAATTATTTCCTAAGTCATGAATGAATTACACGAACCCGTCGTCTATTCAATATTTTGTTAAGGCAACGCACAAGTAAGGTAGTATGAAGACTATTACAAGGCCTCTAAGAGTATATTAAATGCATGTGAAATATATTAAGAGTGGATCAACCATATAAGGGGCAAGGTAGTATGAAGACTGTTACCCGATGGTATCATTTCTACACAATCATGTTTTCTTAGACATATCAATAGTGATACACACAAAAACTGGTTTTCTAAGACCTAACATGCATATCCATCGTAAGAAGCAACACCACTAAGATCTACATTCTAGGTTTCATACAATCATAAATAAACACAATAGAAGGTTTAGCCAAGCATGTTATAGATAAAGCAAGAACAGATAAGAATCATACAACAAAACATATTGAATGATTAAATAAGTCTTACTTGATTAGAACATGAATTAAAGGAAGTATAATAGGGTTTTTGGGCCCTAAAATAATCCCTAACAGCTGCTAAACGAACTAGGGTTCGTACCCTCTTTTTATTCTAAAGTTACATACTCAAAACCCTAATTTTGGGTTTGTATATATAGGAAAATCACTGCGACGGCGTCGCGTTTTAATTATGACACCGTCGTGAAAGAGAATATTCTAGATAATAGGCTGGGTTGTGTGCTTTGACGCCGTCGTGAGATATTGTGACACCGTCTTGGTCTTTGTTGTGACGGCATCACGTTGAATCTATGACGCCATCTCCAGCTGCTGAGAACATTATCTTGATAGATGTTGGTGTAGGTTCATAGTCTTGTCCGTTTCTTCTCTAAATGAGCCTAAGTCACATGTAATTCTTCCAAATGCCTTCCATATGTGAAATACCTGAAAAGGAACAATTAAGTACCTATTTTGGGCATAAATGCATGATTTAGGGGGCTAAACGACCTCGATAAAGTGTATAAAATGACACCTCATCAAATACCCCTACACTTGGGATTTGCTTGTCCAGACAATAACCATATGAGCGGTCATTTTACCTACTCTTTAAAAGTAATTTACAACATAACCTTCTAGACCTCGTAATTAATAGCACGGAAATTATATACTAGCACCTCACATAAATGTTTAAGGATTCTCTCTTTCACTCGATTGTATAATAAATTATAACATATGGGGGAAACGGAAAATAAACACTCATTACCTATCATAGCATATAAATTACCATAGGCTTGGTAAAGGATCAAACCTCCACCGCTAGGTGTAAGTATTATTCATTACTATCTAAGAGGTCTTTTAAAGGGTTATGGGTGTAGGTGTAAGATAACATATAATAGATACGGAAATGGATGGGATACATTTGGGTGGCTTTGGGTAAATTTGCAGTGGAAGGGTTAGTTAATTATTCATACGAATACATGTTGGTATGGTTGCTAAGCCAAGACTCGGACGAAGATCTACAAACTATACACAACTCCACATCAATCTCTTTCTTTTTCTTTTCTCATTTTGTTGGATAACATAATACACCATATGGGGTTTATAATACGTACCCCTATACTTGAGCTTTTACATGCTCGATATTTACAATCTATCTAATGACCCGATTTAAGGTGGATCAAAATAACATGAAGATCATTTGACAAACATATGGGGGTATTGACTTAACTTTTCTTCCCCATTCTTTTGTGAAATAAATACTACCATGAATCCCAATCGTCCCAAAACAGTATTTACAAGGATAAGGACTTAGAAACTGTGTCCTCAATAATTAACTTGGGTTAAACACAATAATGTACTAAAAATGAGTACATACAAGGTAGGCTAAGGCTTTTTGGGTGTAACGATTAGTTTAAAAGGTGACAATGCTCTTCATTAATAATTTGGAATCCACCAGAAAATTACGAGAACCGTGAAAAAGGATAGGCTCGGAGGGTTGTAGTAGGGTATCATGCACTAATAATGAGTGCGTGACAAAGGTGTGGGATAGTTATATGATCGGTGTGACCATCATAACAATTATAGGTTTAAAACATGGGTTAATCCTAGTGCCTCTTATCAAGCAAATCCTAATACTTACTATGCGGTCTTGAAATGCATCACAATAACAAGTTCTAGAATTTAATATGCTACCGGTACACTCAAATGAATTTTACTAACACCAGACATTCCAAAAAGGTGATAAGGCAACGCATACATGGCCGTAACAACGGAATAGACATACACGCCTGCAAATCAACCTTAACTCGAACCGGGTAAAGATAAAATCATCTTGGGTTACCAACGATGGATACTCGAATTCCTAAAGATCTAAGGGCGAACCTCACATTTTGGGGTGGAATTCTGAGGGTTATTGTGCTAGTCATATAAATTCATATCCATGAGACGCTATTAATACTCGATTTCGTCAGTATGTGTCGTAAAAAAATTAAATTTGGGTAAAAATCACCTTTTATGTTATGTTTCGATATATTACCCATCATTTTAAGGACAAAGCAAATGGCAAATGAAAGAATAGTTTCTAAGGCTTATTTCCCCCTTACACTTAAGTTGAACATTGTCCCTAATGTTCTATAAAAGTACCCGTTGAAACGAATAAAAGGAAAAGAAAACAAGTAAAAAAAACTAGTACTCCCCTGGTTTTCTCAATAATGGAGAAGAAACATGCGATAACTGGTTAAATCGTCCTTTGAGAATCATCCTATGAAACCATCCTAAGATCTTCTAAGCTTCTTCTCATCAAATATAACCGGTAATCAAAGACAAAGACAACTACACCAAGCATAAAATGTGAGATAGACAAATATACAATGTGAATTTAGGGTTCGACTCGATAGATAGGATGAGAGAATTGTTAAACTCATTAGGTTTTTTTTGCAGGTTTATAACAAAAGAATACATATTTTAATTGTTGTGCAAGTTTTATTTTCAAAAATAATTAAAAACTTTGAGTTTTCTGGACTTGGGCATATGACGCCGTTAGGGTTGTTATGACCCCGTCACAGGTGTCATGGTGACGGCGTCACGTGTAAATTATGACGCCGTCTCCACGTTCTGTGAAAACAAAAATTTTGTTTTTGATGAAAAATTTCCTGCACTTGATTCCATAAGTTAATTCCTATACAAATAGCTGCATAAAACTTGAGATTTAACAATTCAATCATATGACACAAATTAATCTAAAAATTCATTTAACATGTTTAAATTTGGTCAAAATTCGAATAAATTCCCTTACACTTGTTGTTGCAAAATACCTTTGATTGAAATTAAGACGAGGTTAAAGATAAACAAATCATGATTACAAGATAGTCCAAACATAATAAAACAAAATTAAAAGAATTAAAACACACATGACACTCCTAATTTGCAGGAAAAGTAAATTGGGTTGCCTTTCAAGAAGCGCTTTTCTTTATTAACGAGTCTTATAGGTAGACTCGAAGTCACACATTCTTACGTGACTTCTCCTTTATCATGGAGACTTACATCATTGTCTTTGTTGGTGTCCAATAAGTTATTTTGATATGGCTTCACCTGTTGTTTATTAACGATAAATTCACTTCCTTCTTCATCGTACTGCTTAATTGCTCCGTTTTCATGTCTTTGCTTACCGTAAATGGACCGTACCATCTTGACTTAAGTTTTCCAAGGAATAGTCTCAATCGTGAGTTAAAGAGAAGTACCTTATCTCCTTTTGCATAGTTAATTGGAATTTTATTCGTTTATCATGCCACCTTTTCGTTCTTTCCTTATATGAGATGGATGATTCGTAGGCGTCAAGCCGCATTTCGTCTAACTTATTAATCTGTAAGAACCGGTTTTCCCTAGCCTTCGTGAGGTCCATGTTGTAGTTTTTTATGGCCTAATATGCCTTGTGTTCCAATTTGACAGAAAGGTGGCATGCCTTGCCATAGATTATCCTAAACGGGGTTGTTCCTAAAGGGGTTTTAAATGATGTACGAAATGCCTATAATGCATCATCTAATTTGTAGGGCCAGTCCTTCCTATTGTTCCTAATGGTTTTTTTGAGAATACGCTTTAGCCTCCTATGTTACAAGGTATTTTGAAGTTTCCTCTGATGTCCTCCTTCTTTGTTATCTTCTTCTTGAGAATCGCATCATACACAGGTCCCCTAGATAATACTTTATATGTCTTCCCCTTTTTCTTTCCAACTTAGGTTCTTAACAGAGAGTTATTGAATCTGTTGTTGTCAACTAGTCCCTTGATTAGCTTTTCATTAATCTTATGCTTCAGGTAATATGCGATAGACTGAGAATCGGGTGCTTCCACTGCTTCTTCATTCTTAGGTGTTTTGATTAATTTGTTTTTAGCCTCGTTTTTAGCTTTGTTCTTTGTCTCAGCCTTCTTTAATGGAATTTCCGCTTCTGTTTTGGTGGGCCTCTCAGTGTTGTCGGGTGTTACCTCCTTCTTGTTACTCCATTCTTCTTCTCCCTTTTTCAAAGAGATAGAATTCACGTTTTTGGTGACGGGGAATTTGGCTTCTTCTCTTATCAATACTTTCTCAGGGGTTCTGCTGGTCATGAGTTCCTTGAGAAGTCCGAACATTTCAGTCATCCTACTATTGATCCCCTCGCGTTGCTTGAAAATGGCGTTCTTAAATCTTTCCATTCTTTCGATGTGCGCTGCCATGTAGTCTCGTACTCAAGCTTCAAAAGTAGTTTCTAACGCTTGTGGTTGAGGGCTTGGACCTGTACGTTTACGAAAAGCGAAAGTGTTTAGTTTTAGTGGTTCATTTTGATTTTGTGGACGGGAGTTCGGATGTACTGCATTGACATAAGCTTGAGGGGTGTGTGCTGAGCTCGATGTGGGCGTCGGTCGTGATCCTTTTAGTAAGAAGTTAATCTGGTCTTCGAGCTTGAGAAGTCTCCGGTCAGGTATTTTCCAGACACTTTGAGGTGTAGAAATGGCCTTGACCGGCTAGACAAATTCTTTTGTTTCATCCCAGCCTTCATGGTTGTAGAGGGAGAGGATCTCAATGATTTCCCAAGATTTGTTGGTGTTCTTATTGCGGAGTTTGCCGCCAGCGGCACGGTCAATCTCACACTTAAGATGAAAGGAGACATGATCATAAAAATTTTTAGATTTGGAGCCAACGATCGATGCCATGATGAGGGACTTTTTGGAGTAAGTCCTTGAAATGAGTCCATGCTTTGGATAGAGATTCTCCATGGTGTTGTTGAACATCAAGATATCGTTGCAGAGTTTTGCGGTCCTTCTCGGTGGAAAGAATTGAGCAAGGAACCGGGTAGTAAGATCCTCCCATGTGGTGATGGATCCTGCTAAAACACGTTGTAGGTTCCATGATCATTCAATCACAACCTTAATTATGATATGTAGAATCAAGATGCAAGAAATTAAAGACTTTTTTGATGAAAAGGAGACAAACATAAATGGAGGGCTAAACCCTAATCTTGACAATGAATTGGTGTATAATTGAATGTCTTACCCTAGAAAAAGAAAAACAAGAGTATAAATACTCTAAGGGGGGCCGGCCTATGTAGGCTTTTGTGGGCCTTTTGCAGACTTTTTGCTCAAGGGCCCGTTTACATTACAATACATTAACTAACGAGCTATCAAACGTCGTCTAACTTTGAGTGACCGAAACTTCTTTGTTAGACTTCAATTCTTTGTTTCTAACAATCTCCCCCTAGGAGAGGTCGCTCGAGATATGCACATCTTAATTGTAGATTTCAATTCTTTTCCCTTGAATCCAGCAGCGCTAATTATTTGATGTATTTGTGCTTCAGTAGTAATCCAATCTTTGAAACTTGATCTTGATCTTTAGAACTTGAATTACTTGTTTTGATAACTTGATCTTGATCTCTAGAACTTGAATTACTTGTTTTGATAACTTGATCTTGATCTCTAGAACTTGAATTACTTGTGATCTTTTCTTCATTTTGCCATTTGCTGAACTGTGGTCCAACATGCTCATATTTGTTGTAATCCTAAAAGCTTTTGTGATCTTTCTTCTTCTAGACTTCATGACTTTAACATTTGAAGAAGACATTGATTCAGAGGTGCGGAAGCTTTGTAAACTCAGCTTATCATGATTTCTTCAAACTTGGAGTGTGAGCATATGTGTCTTTCAGACGGATCTTTGAGTATGAATAATAATTTTTAGCAGAACTATCAGCTATCAAAAAGATTTGATATGTATTTACCATGAGCCCGATTTTGCTATGACTAGTCAATGCCTTTTGATTGCAATTACAAGGTGCAATGATACCTTATAGTTTTTAGCAAACTATCAGCTATCAACGATATTGATATCTCGTTAACCAGTACCTTAGGCTCTGGAGTAGTCAACTCTTTTTTTAGAAACATGGTGAGGCGATTAACCATACAGTACGAATACTGCATCCTGTGATCAGATAAGATTCATAAAGAACCGTCTTGACAGGTTATTCCCCAGCTCAAACGTTAAGTCCTCCAATACCGAAGTACCAGATTCCCGTAATGCTTGCTGTTTCTAAACCAGATGTCCGAGACTTACATACTATGAGTATTTCACTAATATATGGTAAAGAGTAGTCAGTAACATTTACAATCTGCCTAACTATACGTATAATAATTCCTGTTCAAAAACGTTTTACTTCTTAATACAATTAAGTACCGTAGAAGGCCAATGGAAAAAAATGATTTGAAAAAAACATTCGATGTGCTTATGAAATTTATTTAGGACACAACAAAAGTTTAAATCAGAATGCTCTGATGATTTTTGAAAGATATCTCGAAAGATATGAAGTGCCTACATGGCCTCATCAAACTCATACAAGTATTTGTAAGATGAGTCATTCTCACTAGTGGATACTGTTCGAAGACAAGTATATGATATTCTTATGAAAAATACCCCCCTGGTGATAAAACTCATCTCAGTTCTTCGCATCCTCAAACCACTTTCCCATCATGAAACAAAAGATTCTTTGTGCGAATTATCAAGAATACATGTGTATAAACATAAAGTTTTGGTATCTTGGACATGTTGAGTATTTAACACTTTTACTCCCCCTATACATGTGCATCGATATTCGAAAGATGTTTTGCACATGCAAGGATAGGACTTAGCATTTTGAATCAATTGAATCATTAGTTATCAATTCACATTTTAAGTCCCCTGATCAAAAGTATGCAACTTTTGTATGGTTTTGATCTAGAATGGACTTTAAATGAATCAAACTCCCCCTCAATATGTGAGGTGAGCTATTTCAGCACATATATCAAGTGATTATTGAAACAGGACCTTAAAGATTCCGAGACAGGAGTGATACTGCAATCTGTTTGAATTTGTAAGCAGTTGGTCGTTTCAATCTTTCACTAATAGAATCAGCAACATTGCGTCCAAGTTGACCTGCAAAACTGTTAGTAATACTGATTCTCCCCCTTAAACAATAACCCGTGTCAATGTTTAAATAGTGACCCCGAACATGTTTGATAGATCAAATTGATTATAAGAAAATTGGTCGGTGTCATAGACGACTTTTCGTCTGTAAAGAAATAACGCACTGAAACGTACATTATATCTTGGGTTGCACGGATATAAAGTAATCCATGCCCAGTAGAACTAAATCACCTGGTAATAGGAACAGATGTCTTTTAGGCGACATACTTTCCTAAGGGTTAGGACCGGGTTACAGTCTGAAATAACTGCAAGCCATCTAGACTAAAATTTTAAGAGTTTTTTTTAAATAAGTATATACTAATATACAAAGTATACAATGCGAGAACCTTGTTACTCGGTGACTGACTCTTGTAGTTCCTTCAGAGTTTCTGGAGACATTTGTTTTACGCCTAGCAGTGGGAGTATTGTTTCGAAGCGTTCCCTTGGTAAGGCCTTCGTGAAAATGTCTGCCAGTTGATATTTGGTTTCTACAAAGTACAATTCAACAACTCTTCTTTCAACTTGCTCTTTGATGAAGTGGTGACGGATATCAATGTGCTTAGATCTGGAATGTTGAACACTGTTACAGCATAACGCAATAGCACTTTGATTGTCACAATACAAAGGAATCTTGTTGAGCACAAAGCCATAGTCTGATAGTTGTGAACGCATCCAGAGGACTTGTGCGCAACATCCAGACAGAGCTATGTATTCTGCCTTAGTAGTGGAGATAGCAGTACTCTTTTGCTTCTTCGAAGACCAGCTTACAAGCCTATCTCTGAGAAATTAAGCGGATCCAGACGTACTTCTCCTGTTGTCTTGACAACCTGCATAATCAGCATCTGCAAAGGCTTTTAGCGCAAAACCGGAGTCCTTCAGATACCACAGACCCATGTGAATAGTTTCTTTGAGGTATCAAAAGATCGTTTAATAGCATGAAGTGCTGTCGAAAGGCTTTGCCGAAACCCGACACACATACATACAGCAAATACAATATCAGGTCTACTTGCACTTAGATACATAAGGAAGCCAACCATTCCACAAAAATATGTAGGGTCTATGAGTTTTCCTCCCCTATCTTCATCTAGATTCGGATGCTATGCCATAGGAGTGTCAATTAGGGTGTTAGTGTTAAAACCATATTTTTTTAAAATTTCAAGAGCATATTTTGACTGGTTTATGAAGATGCCTCTGGGATTCTGCGAAACTTGTAATCCTAGAAAGAAAGACATTTGTCCCATCATTGACATCTGAAACATTGAATTCATTTCGTGTGCAAAAAGTTGGCAGGACTTAGGGTTAGTGAGGTATGGCAAAGATAAAATCACAACATAATATCTGTACAAGTAAAAGTGTTTTGCCTGATTCCTGTGGGAGAGTTGGATCGACCACGCCCTTCGTAAATCCTATTAAGATGAGATACTTGGACAACTTGTCATACTATGCACGTGGAGTTTGCTTTAGCCCATAAAGAGCTTTCTTCAGCCTGTACACATGAGTAGGATGCTCTGGATCTACAAATCCTTTAGGTTGACTCACATAGACTACTTCATTCAGTTCACCATTCAGAAAGGTGGCTTTCACATCCATATGAAAGATAATCATGTTCTAGCATGCTGCATTCGCAATGAAGAGTCTGATAGCTTCGAGTCGAGCAACTGGTGCAAAGGATTCCTCAAATACCATCCAGCTTCATGACGCTAACCTTTTGCGTACTAAAACCGAGCTTGTTCTTCAACACTTCTACCATATTCATCCAATCTTGATCTTGAATATCCGTTTTTAAGGCTGGTGATTAAGAATATGTCAGGCAAGATGTACAAGTACCCATAACATCATACGTTCGAACTATGAAGTTCTTCTTTGTAAAAAACATAGCCTCAATCCAGCATGAATGCTCTAAGGCTTGTTTATAGTTCTTTGGCTCGACATGAGTTAGAAACTCGTTGAAGAAACACCACATGGCATCTGTCTCTAGTTGTTGTCTGGTAGATACTGGACGATGTAAGTCACCAATCACGTTTTCTAACGGATGATCCTTAGTCCACTTTTGCACATGAGTTATTGGTGAGTTAAGAGTAACATCTACAATGACTGTGCCGGAAGAGGATGCTGCTGAAGCGGTTTCAGGAGCGATATAGGGTTCAAACAAATCACTGTCATTTGTAGGTAACGGTGTCTCTATTCCTGTAACACCAGTGTCTGGAGGTGGTGTTTGTGATTCTGAAGAACTGGTAATAGCTGCAGGAGCATCTTCTGTGTTAATCGATGTAGAAGGTGAACCAGTGGCAATCTCGGGTGCCAGGGCAGCATTAACACGAACCGGGGGTGTCGGAACAGCCGGTGGGAATTCCTCATCATCAACAAACAAGGGTTGGAATAGTTCCTCTAATTGTTTCGCTGAGGGAGGGACACTAGGTGTTGTAGGGTCATTTATAAGCTCAGAATGACAGCGTCCTGAATGTAAAGCGGAAATCTCGGGTCCTGCACCATTGTGCATAGGAGCCATAGGGTTAGGCTCGAGTCCTGTACTGCTTTGTACAGAAGTCAATCCTTCAGAAAGCTCGTCAAAGGTAACATGAACAGTTTCTTGTATCTTACGAGTTCTCTTGTTGAAAATTCAGTACGCCTTCTTGGTGGGTGCATATCCAACAAAAATACCTATAAATCTCTTTCCGCTTGGAATTATCAAGCTTACCAAGATCATCGTAGTCATTTGTAGGATAGCATAAAGATCCAAATACTCTGAAGTATTTTAATTCATGCTTCTTTCTTTTAAGCAGTTCATAATAGGTTTTTCCGTGAAGCGTGTGTATGAGAGATCTGTTAAGTGTATAATACGCAGTGGCTACAGCTTTAGCCCAAAGGAATAGTGGAGCTTTTGCAAAGATTAGCATTGTACGAGCTGCTTCCATAAGAGTTCAGTTTCGTCTTTCGACAACGCCGTTCTATTATGGAGACCGAGGTACACTTGTGTTATGAGTAATTCCAACACTCTCAAAGAATTCAGTGAGTGTTTTGTTAACAAACTCCGTTCCATTGTCCGTTCTTACATAACGAACAGTAGCATTAAGGGCATGCTGTGTAGTCACAATAAACTTCTTAAGTACTTCAGGAGTTTCGTCCTTGGTCCTTAAGAATCTAACCCAACAAAATCTGGTGTAATCATCCACAATCACCAAAATGTATTTCTTCTTGTTTATACTTTCAACTCTCATTGGTCCGCAGAGGTCCATGTGTAGAGTATTGAGAATCTCAGTATTGGTGTTAGCTGTCTTTAGTGGATGAGATGACTTTTTGCTTTTACCTAGTTGACAAAGATTGGCCAAGGTAATCTTGTCAAACTTCAACATAGGTAAACCCGTTCACTAGAATCGTTCGGGCTAATTTGTTTAGAGTCCCGAAATTCAGATGGTTCAGACGACGATGCCATAACCATGACTTCGTTGAAGAGGCTTTGGTAAGCAAGTAAACTGGAGAGGCTGCCAACATCTTATTCAGTGAGATGGAGTATAGATTTGTGAAACGCGAACCTTGGAGTAGATCAACCATGTCTTTGTTGCGAATGTGACACGTATGTTGTCTAAAAGCAACTTCTAATCCTCCGTCACAAAACTGTCCGACTGAAAATAAGTTGTGGCTGAGTCCTTCAACATAGTAGACTCTAGAGATGATAGTGTTTCCCAGTTTATAGTCACCATAACCAACGATCGCTGCAAACTGATCGTTCCCGAATCTCACTGTACCAATAAACTTATCCACATAATTGATAAGCTTCGAACGATCACCTGTCATATTGTCCGTGAACATCTGAATCCATATACCCAAGGACAATTTTGTACTACTGCAATGACAAAACATTCCTGTGATTGATACCCAAAAAGGGGTTCCAGTTTAGTTATTCATCAAAAATACCGGATATTCCCTTGGAACCAGCTTTCTGATCGCTAAGAGTATAGTCAGTGACCCTAGAGATCATAGTGACTTTAGAACTAGAACTAACGCATGGTGTGAGTTCTAAAGGCTCAACTATGGGTTCCGCTATCCTAGTTAAAGGATACTTATCATATAATGTGAAATGTCGGCCAGTGGGTTTCCATTGAGGCTTAACACTAGCAACTACTTTTGCTTTCCAAACTTTCTTAGTAGTTTTCATATTATGTTTGGCCTTGGGGGTTTTAGGATACATAGATTTCACAGATTTCAAAGTACGAACCACACACTTATCATGATTAACAAAAATCAAACATTCATTACACACATTGCAAACATTGTTTGAATTCAAAACAAAGCCAGTACGTTTAACATTCAAATGAGAATCAACATGATTCTTTTTATTCAAATTCCTATGGTGATCTTCTACTCTTCTCGCTTTCTCACTTTTAGCCGGCAAGGTACTATGGTTCTGAGTGTTGCTCTTAGACATAGGTTTGCTAGCTCCAGTAACAGGTTTTACTCCTGTAGACAGATTAACAGGAACGTTAGGCTTCTTATTTTGTTGCACTACTATTTTTTGTGTGGGTCTATTTGAAGGTCTAGATGGTTTCTGAAAGGTAACTTGCTGTTTCTTAGGCAAAGGGGGTAGGAACAGCCATACTAACTCTTCTTTGTGGTGGAATGTACTTAGGACTAATGGCATACATTCATGGAGCAAGTACTTTGGGTTTCTCAGATGCTATAGATCCACTACTTATTTTGCTAATCAACTCAGTTTTAGTTTGGCATTCTTCAAGCATTAAGGAATATTCTTCCCGTGAGCCGCATCACGAGATGTGTAATTAGTTCCGATAGTTCTGATAACTCGTTTCACATCCTCGTCTCATACCTTAAATCCAACATTCTGAATCCTAACTGAAGGTGATCGCATCTTTCAACTGATGTTAACCAGTTTCTAAGGCCCGCTTAACAAGCTACTATAGGTGGTCCTACAATCAACATGCTCATTGCTGTTGATCTGATTTGCAACTTCCTAATAGTGTCTTCTATCCCTTGAAGCTGTTCCTTTAAACTGATTAATTTCAAAACTGTATTAATCTGCCGGTGATGTGAATATCACCAACGCGTTTTTGGTTTTAAAGCACTCTTTATATTATTTTGAAATTTAACCTGTAAATCAATATGGTTTTTCTGTAAAAAGGAACATCGTTTTTCTGATTCAGCAAGCATTCGTTGCTGGTTTAAAATCTCAGCTTCAAGTTCTATGACTTTTGAGTTGTCCCTAACGCAATTCGAACTAAGTTTCTCACTAAGGGGCCTATCTCTATCAAAAGCTAGCACAATAGAGCATATATCTTTTGCTATACTATCAGTAATTAAGCACTCATTTTGAATCAAAAGTTTTTTCTTCTCTATTTGCAAATTCTTTATCTCAAGACACATACTCAGACTCGATCTCAGCTCATCAAAAATTCGCATGAACTCAGTTACTTCTTTAACAAGATTTTCATCTAAGCTTTGTACAAGTTCTTTAACGTGTTCGTAAAAAGGTATAACTTGTTCAGTAAAGGCCTTTTTAGTATGGACAAAACGCCATTCCCCTTGTTCGTGGAATGTGGGTGTTGTTCTTCGTTTTATTATCGTTTCAAATGCTGGAAAACATTCTTTGAGTTTGAGTAACTGAGCGCGCACTTTACTTGGTGCTGGACGAGTATGGACAAACGGAGTCACTGGATTAGGTGGATTACTATTCTGAGTAGCAAGTTCTTCAGCAGGTAACCAATAAACCTGTTCTCGGGACAGTTCCTTCTGAGGAACAAAGTGACTATACAAGGCATTAAGCTCAGCATAGTTTATGGGTTTAATTGTCCCTGGTCTATCAGACATCTTAGCTCTACTGACTTCAGCGTGAACTAAGGCGTCTTCACTATCATTCACTCTAACAGGGCTATGAGTGGTGTTTAAAAGCGCATGACCATCATACAAGGTAGGTTGAGACAACTTAGCTTGTTTGAGGTTCCACGGATTGCTACGACCTAGAGCGGTTTTGTGTAAGTCATGTGTTGCTAGGTTAGGTCGTTTTGTTAACATTGGAATAGTTTGTGTTGGTTGTTGAAATCTTTGCAAAATTTCTGTTGCAACTTTATTAGCACTTTTTAAACAAACTATTTCTTCAAGGTACTTGTCCTCAAGGACCTTCTTTTCAGAAACAACCTTTTTACTTTCATGTTTCAAAGAGTTAATTGACTCAACGTTTTGAGAAAGTTTTGACTTTAGCAACACATTTTCTTCTTCAAGCTCAGCATTCCGTTTGTTACGTTGAATAATGGTCTGGTCTAAATCATGTTTGACTTTATTACGTTCTAGACTAACCATTTCTTGTTTGCATCTTGCAAGCTCAGCTCTTAAGGAGTCATTAACCAGGCTTTGTTCCTGATTAACCTTAAGGTGTCTGTCTAATTGGATTCACAAGTCATCTAAGATGGTGAATCAATGGAGATTCTCACCGGGTGGCCGCAAAGAGACCTCATTGGAACTCTTGAACTTCGCTGTCAATTGGTACTAAGGTGATACGGAATCCGTATTTGGTCTCAATATCCAACCAACATCGGAGTCTAAGGTGTTCTTTCCTGGGTGCATCTCATGTGTCAATCAGATGATTCACATTAACAACGAGATTCAATTAGCATCAGTGTATACCTCATATGAACATTGACTGATGGTTGCACTATTTGGTTCCACTTGATGACAAGTTGCCATGAAAGCTGCAGGGCAGCATGAATCCTTCATCTATGGTCAGAATCGTACGCGTTCCTCATGGCTACTTCGAACATGTGGAGTCCATAAAGCCAGTGGCTGATCATAAGGAGCTGTACATTCTACATCAGCAAGGAATGCTTCGGCTTCAGCATCTAAAACTGTTCCTTTCTCCTTAGCTTCCATTAACAGCATCTTGTCCTTGAAGTACTGAGAGTCTTTTACTCTCTTTTTCTCCTTACACTGCCTAGATACATGCCCTTCTCCACGGCAGTTGTAGCATATTTCATCCATTCTTCCCTACGATGTCTGTCATTGGCTCGAAGTTCTAGTGTATTCCTCGACTTAACTCCGTATACCAACATTACCCGAAGCTCTTCTCGAAATGGTTTCAGTAACAATCTGCCCCTCATGCACCGTAGCATGACTCTTTGAGTTGGACGATATCCTGAGCTGGTTGTTGGTTGGAGGAAACTGCTTTTGGAAAACCACTTAACAATTATTACCGATTTGGTTCATGTTGCCAACAAGCATCTTTGCTTGATTAGGACTGTTTGTGGGTGGGGAAGTTAGGGTCTCATAATTGTGGTGGTGGTGGAGGTAGTGTTGAGTTGGGTGCATGGTAGTGGTTTTTGAGCAAGGTATGCCTAAGGATCAACAATGCTTTAGACTGCTCGCTGTTTCTTTAGTGTCTTCATACATGTGGTTCATTATGATTTTAAGGAGTATATAGCTCAACATAGGTGTCCACAAAATATCCTTGTTGTTCTTCACATTGGTCACATACTTTGCCCAATACGAGGAAGGTTGTTGACGAAACTGGTGTTCAAACTGATGATGGGAATGTTAAGCTATAACTTCATATCATGGATCAGCTTGTTGGAAACAACAAAGTAGTCATGAATTGACCCCTTCTATTGCACAAAATTGTTTCGTAACTCATCAAACAGTTCATCCTTTCGTTGTTGGAGAGACTGTCCCACATCTCCCCTTTCATTAGAAGCTCTACATTGTCCCAAATCTCTTTCCCAGTACGAGTCTGGTTTAGTATGTTGAATACATGTCTTGGGAGCCCTTGACTGAGAATGTTGGTTGCTTGAATATCAGCTAGTTCTTTATTGTTCTCAATCTCAGTAAACTCTTCATCCCGCTTGTCTCTCGTTACTTGTACTGCAGCCTCACCTTGGACCTTAACTTCACTGTATTTTTGGGATACGGACTAGTCCGTTTTTTTGGATTGATCTCCAAATTAACTTACCAAGAGGTTTCCCACGAATGTACCTCTCTATACGAATTCTCCACGATTCGTAGTCACTTTCTACCAACATGGGAGGACGATTGTCCGTACCCGCTGCACTTGATTCCTTATCAGTTGACATTTTTGATTTAAGTATGAATGAACGGATCTCAAGTGATTGTTGTTATGTTTGATTTGTGTTTAGTTTGATGTTGTTTGATTTTTTTTTCGGTTCACAAGAAATCAACTCGTTCGGTTGTTGTTGTAAAATCAACTAGTTCTGTTCGCCTTGTATTGTACTAGTTCGGTTCCAACTAGTTTTTACTAGTTCGGCTCACTCAAAAATCAACTAGTTCGTTCATTTAATGAATACGCAAAGATCGGTTTGTATATACACTTGCTAAGTATTGGTTGATGATGGTTGGACAGGTTCGTTATCAAAGATGGTAGACAATAGATCGTTGATCTTTGAATTCACTCTTACGGTTCCAAGAAGCAATAAACTTGTTTTGTTGCCTTAGTTTGAACTAATCGTTGTATTCTTTGATCGTTTGCACGGTTGGTTGTCACGATCGTCCTTGCGTCCTTGTTCTTTGTGTTTTATCGAACCAACAAAACAAGATCAATACTCAGTTTTCTTCTTTTCTTTTTTTTATCCGAACCAAATGAAAAGAAAAAAAATATCACCAAAAAAAACTAGATCAAGACTTGTTTATTTTTTTTGTTGATATTCGAACCACAAACAACAAAAAATAGCCGAATCCTTGACTGTTAACGAGATGGTTATTATGAGATTATATATAAACGTAAACCATCTATGAATCAAGAATGAAAGGAAACATAAAAAAAAAATCGGATCCCTCTTTATTTTTCATTTCCGAATAAAAAAATAGAAACACAAACCAAATCAATTCATCAATCTTGAAAGGCTCTTGATACCAATTGTAGGTTCCATGATCATTCAATCACAACCTTAATTATGATATGTAGAATCAAGATGCAAGATATTAAAGACTTTTTTGATGAAAAGTGAGACAAAACATAAAATGAAGGCTAAACCTAATCTTGACAATGAATTGGTGTATAATTGAATGTCTTACCCTAGAAAAAGAAAAAAAAGAGTATAAATACACTAAGGGGGGCCGACCTATGTAGGCTTTTGTGGGCATTTTGCGGACTTTTTGCTCAACGGCCCATTTACATTACAATACATTAACTAACGAGCTATCAAACGTCTTCTAACTTTGAGTGACCGAAACTTCTTTGTTAGACTTTAATTCTTTGTTTCTAACAGACGTTCAAGCCAATTGCTAGCTTGATTGCGTAAGGAAAATTGAAATAAATGCAGGCGCGTTATTTCTTTATTTTCACCATCAAGGTCAAGTGAGTCCACAAGTTTAAGGAAATCCTTGAGGTGTTAGTTTGGATCCTCGGACCGAAGTCCGTGGAAAGAGCATCTATTTTGCACCAACCGGATGGTGTTGGATCGAAGAAGTACCACGTTGTTCTCTACGGGGAGCTCAATGGTATTCCTATAGCCCTCGTGGCTAGATTTGGAGTAGTCTTCTAGAGTACGGATAGGATTCTCGTCTCCCATGTTGGTTGACGAGAATAGGTTACGAAACAGATAACACAAAGAAAAGATAGACTATAAGAAAGCTAATATGCGGAAATTAAATCTTACTTGAAAGGATTCAAGTAAGTAGAACTAAGCTAAACTGTTGGGACATACAAGACAAAAGGTCAAAGTACTGCTAAGTAGAAAGTCAAAGTACTGCTAAGTAGAAAGTCAAAGTACTGCTAAGTAGAAAGTCAAAGTACTGCCAGTTAAAGATCGAAGTACTGCCGTGGATAAAGGAATCTTAAAGGATTATCATTTAAACGGTTATGTTAGTAATTATCTTGTAACAGTTATTTTAATGATTAGTATTGATTAGTGTTTATGTCATACAAGGACTGTACATCTACTAGAGGTTATCCTTATGTTTATAAAAGGATTTCTAGGAAGGTATTAGAGAGATACGAACACGAATTATTAGTATTGTATTAGGGATCTGCAATTTAGGCAGATTCAAAAGGTTTATAATACAAATCGTTTGATTAATCTTTGTGTGTTCTTCTTAGTACTGCCAACTAGATTCCGCATAGTTGACAGTATATCAATGTTTCATTAAGGAATATCGATCCTACAAGTGGTATCAAAGCTTGTGATGAGACTCTGATCTAGAAGAACTTTTAAACAATCGAAATCTTTCAAAACTCATAAAAGATGTCTGAAACAGAACCTATTCCTCCCACCTCGTCCGTTACTGCACTTAGAATCCCTATAATCAAGAAAGGTGAATATGACCTATGGTCCATGAAGATGCGACAGTATATCGCTATCACTGATCACATTCTATGGGACATAATCACCAATGGAAACCAAACCACAACTGATCCTGCATCTCCCTCAGTGTCTGCACCAAAGACTTCACTTGCTGCAAACGCAAGAAGAAACAATGAGAAAGCCCTTAATATACTGCTTTCTGCCATACCTGATAGACATCTTCTCAGTTTTCATGATGCTGTAGATGCAAGATCTTTATGGAAAGCCATAAAAGCAAGATTTGGAGGAAACGAAGCATCAAAGAAGATGCAAAAGAATCTGTTGAAACAACAATTTGAGACATTTACTATTGGATCTAGGGAAGAACTAGATTCAGCATACGAAAGGTTTCAGCATATTCTTAGCATGCTTGAATTACATGATGCTACGGTGTCCATTGAAGATGCAAATTTGAAGTTTCTAAGAAGCCTACCATCTGTGTGGCATGTAGTGGCTACCATGATTCGGGGACAACCTGGATTAGACGAGTTAGACTTTGATGATCTCTACAACAACTTAAAGGTGTATGAGCATGAATTGAAGGGTGTCTCAAATTCAAACTCTCAAAACATTGCTTTTCTGTCCACAGAAGTCAAAGGCAGTACTTTGAAACAAAGTACTGCTGAACCAACAAATATCCCAAAAGGATATACACAAGCTGCCTCAAGCAAGGTAATCCTCGTTATCCCTCAATAATCACATTAGTATAAAAAATCATGAGAAAGAGCAGTATTGGCAAACGTTATGCAAGCATCAACAAACACACATAAACATTAGCAAGCACACGTTTAAAGAAAACAAACGCATTTTGTCTCGTGTATCAAATATCAACACAAATAATACACACACTTCTGAACATATGTTATTAGTGGAAGATGAGGCATACATTACAAATATAGAAACAGAAATAAATTCACGCCATGGATGCAACCACATCACGTGTGTGGTTGTCCTGCCAAGATTCGTATGCCCGTATTATATGATCTAAATAAGGTAACCTGCACATAAGCCCAGGATTTTTGTTTGAAAAGATCAGCAGATTAAGTAGCAGAGAACAAACAACTTTTTAATATGATATAAGTCGGCCACTGCTTAAAAGGGTTGATGGTTGGTTGAGGCAGGACTGCGTACATTGTGATTTAGGGGGGGTGGGTAAGTGAGGTGAGGGGTATTCTATAACGCCCTAAGCAAACTGCGCTGTAAACGAAACCCATGGCTGCAAATCTAAACCCGAGTTCTGGGTTGGTGGGACAATGCTTTTAAACTCGAGCTTTGCCTTTTAATATTAAAGGTAATAATAATATTAACATACAACCGTCAAACCATTCACACACGAAAGCCTCAAAGAAATGAGACCCTATTATTTCGCTAACCAAAGCATGAAATGGCCAAGAAGGCCAAATGCAACACCGAAACAACAATACCACTACTAGCCTACTAATATCGCATAAAACTAAAACGACAAGATGTGAAACCGTTCACACATGAAAGTCTTAAAAAAATGAGACCCATTTATTTTACTAACCCAAGCATTGTTCAATCAAATGTCATAAATTTTTTATCCCGCCATAGGCTGCAAAATCATATCCTCCTGCCCCGCAAGATAACTGACAATCTCACGATAAAATTCCGCCATTGCTACAAAGTTACAACCTGCCGCGCCAAAAAAGCATCCAACTTAACTAGAAAATTACAAGAACGGTGAAAAAGGATAGGCTCGGAGGGTTGTACTAGGGGTATCCTGCACTATAAATAAGTGCATGGCAAGGGTGTATGATAGTTATATGATTGGTGTGACCATCATAATAATTACAGGTTTAAAACATGGGTTAATCCTAGTTCCTCTTATCAAGCAAATCCTAATACTTACTATGCGATCTCGAGATGCATCACAAAAACAAGTTCTAGAATTTAATATACTATTGGTACACTCATATAATTTAAACCGATCTCAATGCTCCAGAAAAGGAGACAAAACCACATATACACATCCGTAACAGTAGAATATCTTAACACAAATAGAATGGAATTCATTTAGGGTTTTAGAGAGAGAAAGATGTGGTTGGATAAAAACTTAGAGAGAGAAACAAAAAAGAGAATATTAGATTAAGTGTGTGTGAAAAATGAACAACCAACACCCTCTCCATGTGTGGAGAGGGTATAAATACATCAAGCTATAACCGGCCATAGGATTAAACATGGGCTTTCTATGTGTCTTTGGCCCGATTAGCTTACTAACGTTACATATGATTAATCTCCGAGCTATGACTATCTATATTAGAAGTGACCGATTCTTTTCATATTCCTAACAATCTCCCCCTAAGGGAGGTCACTCCACTTTACAAAAACTTAAACCTAGCATACTATGCTTTGACTTTAGTCTTAAGCTTGTTGTCTTTATCTTCAATCTTTAACTTGTGAATTGATGTAGTGATCATTGACTTTAGGCTTTGACTTATATCTTTGACTTGATATGAATGTGATTTAGAACTTCTTTGAGATCATCAACCAAGCATAATCTCTTGTCATCATCTTGTGATCTTTTTTCTTCTTGTGATCTTGTGACTTTTGGACCAACATGCTCATACCATTCTTGATGTTAAAAGCGTGTGTAACTATCTTTCTTGATATTCTTTAACTTTAACACTTCGTACGATATCAATTTAATACTTCGTCACTTTAAGAAATACGTATGACATCAGAGTAGCGGAAGTCTTGAAACATGTACTTGAGCTTTCATGATGTCTTTATATATGTTGGTCGAGAATGAGCATGTGGTATTGGCTTCGACTTGACATCAGGAAACTGCTACAACCGTCAGGAAATCTACATAAATAGGTTAGTGATAAACAACATATATAGACAAAAGTGGCTTTGTCACTTCATCGAATACGGTTGTAACAACCACGGTTCCCCGTTATTTAGTATAAATACTGCCTTTGATCAAGTAGAATTTCGAAGAATCTCCTTGACAGGGTTTCGCAGTTGCACTAGCCGTTCTTATTACCAAAGCATCTCAAAGCAGACAATACGGTAAGAGTAAAACGGTAAGTTACTATCTTCCTGATAAAGCCGTTAATCCGTGTTCAGCTTTCCTATGTCCAGATACCCTTGTGAGGCTTCCCATGGACATAAGATTGAAAATCAATTTAGAAAATTAGTCGGTGTGTCAAAATGCAAACGGTTTTTATGACACACCAACAGTTTTATCTTTTTCAAAATTTATTCGTCAATTCATAAGCTGAAGCGAATCGATATCCAATATCACAAGTTCGATCTGTATAGGATCTCACAAGTCACCTACCAAGAGCTTGTTTGATGTTGGCTCAAGCAGGATTTCCATCTTCACTGTGAATACTTAAATATCACTCGGATGTTCTGGCAAAATCACAAGGATAATGCGTAGGACTCTTAATATATATTTCTTATTTTTCACATTGTGTGAATTTACAAGCATAATTTTGACAAGTGTCCTAATGAGATTTATGGATAATCTCTTTTGGCTCTAGACTCAATAGTGCACTTTGGTTTGAGTGATCAGAGGCTGGAGCAGACTGCCACCTTTTCAATACCAACTAACTCGGAGTGAGAAAGTTGATAGAAATATGTGTAATCTCCGTGAGAAATGAAACAGAAATCTTTTGAGAGATTTTGAGTGGCTAGGGAGGGTTGTTCATTGCATCATTGGGTGCATGATGTCAGTCTTCAATGTCAGCAATCATCTTTGTGATTTTAGACAGCAAATGTATTGACCCGATTTCTGCCTAAGTGTAAGAAGGGTTTCTTTCTTTTTACCCTTTATCTTAACTTTTCTTTTTAATTCTTCAACCCCTTCAGCGCTTACGGAGACTTCATAACTAGTACCTTGTTGGATTTGTTCCAGTTTTAGCTCTATCTCAGTCTGCACTTTTCCCTTAATCTCACTTTACTCCTTTTTTTCATACCTAAAGACTTCGACACTATCAAATTATGAGGGAATTATATGGTGTTTGAGTATGTTAATTTGAAATTTTTTGAATTTACTAAGAAATTCTTGAAAATTCTTATTCAAACACTATATATGCCTACTTTTAAGTCTATACAACGTATATACATATTCACAAGTTTATAAAATATACAAAATGACCTTATGATGACGAACACAATATGACAAAGTCATATTGTTCGTTGAAGTAGCCGAAGGTTAGTTTCGTAGTGCCTTCCACCAACAAACTTTTCGAGACTCCTCATCAACCTTTTTTCTTTCAACTGCTTGTCAATCTCTTGGATCATGATATTAGCTCTTTTCTTATCCAATGTACTACATCTTCTCTTTGGCAGGTACTCCATTCAGATATTCTTTGTTATGTCATCCAGCGACGTTCGAAGTCTAGTTAATGTCCTATCACTGAACTTGTAAAGTTCATCTGATCGCATCAACCCGTTTCTCCCATTGTTGTCGACATAAATGAATCCCTGAGGGTCTTGGTATGGAGCGTATAGGTCTCTTTTCTTGATGCTGGATATGGTAGTTTGTGGCTTGGTGACGTTGATCTTCTTTTGGTAACTTTCAACTCCGAGTTGAAGATCTTCAACTCGCTTCTGAATAACCAAACTTCTGGTGAACATTCTTAAAGCTATTGCGAAGTCAGAAACGTCATCGCCCGAGAGATTTGTAAGCCAATTCTGAAGAACAAGGAGTAGCAAGTCCTCGATGTCATTGATACGAAGATGTGGAAAGTTGGCTTCCTTGAATCTGTAAAGGTTGCTATCGGCTCTTCTTACTACAACATCTTCTAGATACCCATACCCATGTTTCTTCATTACCTTGACCTGAGTTACTACCAGAATACGTTTTGTAGAATATACATCATGTCTTGATTGCAGGCCTCGTGCATATGCATAGAAGGTCTTACGTTGATCTCTCCAATGTGAGATTCCCCACAATGCATGTTTATAGCCAACTTTAACAGGAACCCATATATTTGAAACCATGTCTTCAATGCCTGGAAGATCATATTGAGCATCCTTTTTCTTCATTAAAGAAGTCGTGTAGGTCATAGTCGAAATTCCTCCTTGCAGATACTTGAGATCGTTGTTGAAGAAGTAATCAACTGGTACTACTTGACGATTTCCATTCATGACTAAAGGTAGGGGTTTGGTGAGATCAAATGGGTAGTCACCGCCTTCTAGATTCACCCAATCAAGTTTTTCTGAAAGAGCCTTGTAACATTCTTCAAAATCATATTCCAATTCAACATAATTCGAACGCGTGCCTTTGAGAAGATTGAACGCTAGTCCTAACAGTGTTTCTTGAGTAAGATTGTTGATTTTCAGGCCGTTCATGATGAATGCAGAGAAGTCTATTGGAGTGCTTATCAAATCATCATAGGTCTTTGACAGTTTTTTAGCAGAAGATGCAAGAGTCATTAACCAACTTTGATTTTGTCCTTATTGTAGAGTCTTGCTAATATTCTAATCAGGATCAGTAGGTTCTTAAGGTTTTGTTAGTTTGGTGAACTAGTCACGTTTAGATGCAACCTTCTCTTTGGGTTCTACATCATCATTACCCAGGTTCTCCTCTTGATCTTGTGGCGTATCTGAATCTGCAACTTCAAACTCTGGTTCTTCTGATTGAACAGACTTTCCAGAAGACTTTGGTTGAGACTTGTCGCCTTTGGGTGAGCCAGACTGTGATTCTTTAGCTTTAGGACCTTTTGCTGATTCTGCATCTTTGCTAGTCTTCCTCTTCTTCAACCCTCGGTCTGATCCAACGAAAGGGTCTTCATCTTTATCTTTTTGGCTTCTCTTCAACGAATACGCTTTATCATAAGTAGAGAAGAGAGTCTTGTCGAGATCATAAGACTTTTTCAATCCTTCATAGCATTCTTTGTGTTTAGGAGCTGCTAGATATGATTCACTTTTATCCATTTTGTCGATCAGAGTCTTCTTCAACTCAAATTCTATAAGCGTTGCAGCAGCCTCATATGAAGATTGTGGTTGAGAAGACTCCCTAGCTAGAACAACATGTTCAAGTGACTCTGTAACCATCTTTTGGATCACCGAAGGAGCAAAGTTAGACACTACCTCTAGCAGAATTTGTGGCAGTTAATTCTTGACTTGCTTTGTGATCCTTGCTGTGAGTGATTTTGAAAGGAAGTTCATGAATTCATCTTTGGTTGTTCCCAGCTTTGCATCTAGATGTTC
>BQNB010001837.1:108498-132894 GCA_026074375.1 Tanacetum coccineum | reverse complement strand
CAAGCCCCGATGTGATGAAGAATGAGGAGATTTCTTCTTATAAGCAAGAACACCGTGATTGAAAACTTTGTCTTCATTTTCGGATGAAAATGGAAGTAAATTATCAATCACGAGGGAAAGAGGAGCAAGAAATCTCTTGGATTTGACTTCAATGCATATCCCCGGATCGTAAATCTTGTTTCTATCTCCGGAAGGAGAAGAAACATCAGGATCGGATCCGAGATCATTATGAGAAGGAATTAAGTCGAAATAAATCAATAAGAATGCGGATGGTGGCAAAATATTAGGCACATCCACGGGGATGTCTTCCACCACATTAATGGTTGAATCTCCCGAATTGGGATAATCAACATGAAATGAATCGAACTCGGGAAGGGAAGTAGAATTATTGTCATCTTCCGAGTCAAAATCATCACTCTCAATACCCGGTGGTATTGAGTCATCCGGACCGGAAAATATATCGATCTCTTCCCTAAGAGAGTCACTATCCTCAACGCGGATAGGAAATATGGGAAGGGACTCGATGATAGTATTAGAATTGTCTTGAAAAGCTTCCGGTGGTCGGGGAGAAGAGTTATCGTAAAACAAACTCTCCAAAAACAAGATATTACCCTCCGGATCAAGGTTGATATTATCAATTCCCGGTGGAATTGATTGGAGACGAGTGTGCTTGTTATGTGAGAGTGAAGTCAAAGTCCATCTTAGCCATTCATCTTTGCTTGGAGCCCAATCTCAAATCGTGTCCCTTGATTCTTTGTCATTTTTCATAAGGATATTCAATTCCCGGTGGAATTGAATTGGTATTTTCTAACACCTCATCATCAATTTGATCAACCTTAGTGGAAGTTGATTTCTTCATCAGATCAAAGACGAGGATTAGAAGAAAATTTTAAAATTCTCATTTGGACATCTCTTCGAAATGACTCATCATGATGGTAAATCTTTATCGATATCAAAGAGAGGGTTAGAGAAACTAACAAGATGACTCTTCGGAAAATCATCACAAATGGGCAAATCACACACACCGTCGGAAGCATCCTCAGACTCACTTGGGTTTTGGACAAGGTTCTCAACACTAGACTTTATGAATTCATCTGATTCCATTTCCGGAATTGTGTCGAGATGCTTGTCTACCATTATAAGAGAGACCGTTTTTGGTGAATCGGGTGTGATTGCAACACACGGAGGAAGTCCGGAAATAATAATATATTTCAAAAGGACTAGAAAACTTTTTCTCGTCATCGTCCTACATCTTAGAATATGGAATCTTCCAATATCGAGCTTTTAGCCGCTTGCTTTCTTCTATTTCGACTTTTCTTTTCATTACTTTGTATATATTGACCCAACCATATCACATAGGGATGTCAATTGCTCACAAGGCTTATTTTGAGATATTGAAATGATATTTTGAGCATTGAGTTTGGTGATGATTGACGGTTTATTACGGGGGTTGAAATTGGTCAAAGCCAAAAGAATTAGAATCATAGCAAGAATTTTGCTCATGATAATAGCCTTCATTCAATGGTTGGACATTCTGTAAGTTCATGAAGGACCCTGTAATTTTCACCAACAAGATATTGGTTGTTGAAATTATTTATAATCTTATGGGAAATTAAAGTCTTGATTGTAACACAGTTTCGGATAGATAAACAGAACTTTAGGTGTACAATAGTGACCATAACGAGCATTGTTCCCGCAAAATTCACAAGAATACGTCGGGGGTTGCGGAGGTGGGTTGAAAACATTAGGAGAATCATCAACGAAATTAGGTTTTGAAACATAAGGTAATGAATTTTCTTTTTCAGAATAGCATGTCGGATTAAAACTTGGCAAAGTTTGTGGGAGCTCATCAATATTTTGATTGTTGCATGGTTTCGGATTGAAGATAATCGGAACTTTTGGAGGAAAATTATAACCAATATGAGCACCTTTCTTATAAGACTTGCAAGTACATCGTTGACAAAAGATATCGTCTAACAAATCACCACACTCGTAACAACAATGGTGGTCGATATGTGGAGGACTTTGCGAGGAATTTTTACCGGGGTCCTGTTTGACAACAAATTGCTCTTGAGGAGCATTAACAACGTTGGTATTGTCATCGGATGACTCGGAAGTATCTTGAAAGTCTTGGAAAATTCTATTTTCAACACAATATGTAAACAAATCTTCCTTGAATTTCTTTCGTAAAAGAGCACATCCTCGACAATACGGATCATCAACCGGGTTTCCACACTTTGCACAAACTATAGGAGGGGGTCATTAAGACGAGTCGTGTGTTTTATTAAGATCACAAATGATCTTGTCTATGAGACCCCCTTTAGAACAACAATAGTCTGTAGTGTACAAAGCTTCACAAGACGAGCATTCTTTAATCGCGTAAAGGGGATTTAAACGATAGTTCGAAGAAGCATAAGAAATTAAAAATAGAGGATAGAGAATGAATTAAATGACAAAGAGGTTAAAGGAGATTATTTTTGGATTTTTGAGTTTTTTAAACATCATTTATATTAACGGACAAAATGAGATTGAATAACTTAAACCGATAATCAACTTGCTTCACGGGAGCTCTTTAAAAGAAAAAACGCACAAAGGAGCGGGAAAGCGCGAAGCTATAAAAAACCTTCTCCTTTCGGGTCGTAGTTCCTCGGAAACAAACCATCCGTTTACCATTTATAGTTTGTTAATCTCTTAAGTGTGAGCAGTATTTCACAAGTGACACAAAAGGTTAGTTTAAATCTTTGGTTTGGGAACTTATTATGATAATGCCTCAGTCGAGAGCATTATATTGATGATGATTTTTATTGATAATTAAGGATAATGTTTTTATATTTTTGATTTTTTTTTTGTTTTTTTTTAAGAAATGAAAAATATTTTTGTATTTTTATATTTTTATAAAAATAAGAAGAAAATATTCACAACGAAACTGATTAAACTTTCACGAGGAGGGATCTTCAAGACATAATCGCTCAAACCGTAACGATATTTTCGCGAACCACTATTCCCTGACAACGGTTGCCAAAAATTGGACATCGCCTTTTTAGGGGTAATTATATATCAAATAGTAGTATAATATTAATCAAAATATAAAACCCCCGAGTCAACCTAGTCAACCTTTTAGGAAAAAGGTCAACAAACTCACGGGTACAATATAAATGATTCCGGGCAAAACGGGAAAAGTGGGAAAATCACGCGGGTGTTCCTCACAACGAGGCGTGAATTGACGGTTACGTTTTATTGGGTTTTGACTTTTGGAGCTTGAATATCAAAGAAGGATTTGAGTTTGAATTCTAAATTCTACGGGAAAAACATAAAAAGGCACGGGAATTTAAACCTAATACTACGGGAAAGCTATAAAGGCAATGAAAAGATAATAGGCAAGCTAAACTAAAAACGGAAGCAATTACGAAATTAAAATTAAATAACGGGAACTTAAAAACGCGTCTAAATAACGAAATTTTCAAAATTAAATCCTATAATGCAAAATTTCAAAATAAAAAATCTTTAACTAAAACACTTAAAACTAAATTTATAAAATTAAAACTATTTTTTTTTTTAGTATTTTTGAACTTTTTTAAATTAGATTTTTAAAAGTAAATCCAAATAATAGATATAAAAAACAAGTATAATCATTAGCGACGCTTTATTCGTTTACCAAAATTAGGTCACTAAACGGTCACTTTTCTAGGTTTCTCCTTCTCCTAAAGCCTTAGCGACACATTTTTTCTGTCACTAAAGTGTTATTCCAACCTTATTTTTTCATGTTTTTCTTTTGCTATAACCTTTAATAAGCTGGAATAGGGCTTATTGATAGATGCTTTTTTATAAGACCTAAAAAATAGCTAGCAAAAGGTGTGCTAAACGTGACATTTAAGTAACAGCTGTTTAAGAAATTGTTTTGAAAAACTAAGTATGAAAAGGGCTTAAATTTTGGCTTATTAAAACTTAAAAAGGACTTAAAAAAGAAAAATAAGCTGAAACATATAATAAGCTACTCCTAAGAAGCAATTGTGAACAATAAGCATAGATGAATAAAACAGGATAACACTTAATAAAAGCAATAAGCACTTATGCCACTTTGAAAAACAAAACAGGCTTAAACTACTATGCTTTTTATAGCACCAATAAGATATCAAAAAAGGCAATTAAGCTAAGATAAGCACTAGGGATCTACAACCTAAAAGCTAAGGTTGTGAGCAAAAATAAGCAAAATAAAATGGTTGATAAGCTAACTAGAAAAAAGTCCAATAAGCTATATCTGGGCAATTTAAAAAGGCAACACAGGCTAAACTACTACTTTAAAGCTAGAATTTAATGGGCTAGTAGATTTAGCTAAGGGCTTAAACTGAAATCCTAATAAGCTGGTATTATAAGCAACTAATAAAAACAATAATAAGGCAGATCTAAGAACTAACTAAGCAAGACAAAGGAAACTAAAATAATGACAGTTGGTATGTTGCTTAATTAACATAACTCTTTACCTTTAAAAACGAGCCTTAAAATACACAAAAACCGTCTCAAAAACGTCAAATATATGCTTGTTTTGCTAATTGTGTTGTGCGGAACGGATATCTCACAAAAGGACGAAAACCAAGCAAACAAAGGCGAAAAAACGGACATGGGGATGAAAAAAAGTGTGTGAAGACGAAGCCCCTAATCAAAAGTCTAAGTCAACTCCGAGAGAAAAAGCAAAGAAAAAAATATAACTTGAGGGATGTCAAAAACTATGCCAAAACCCCTAGTTATATTATTAAGGAAACAAAGAAGGGGCTGATTATGCAATTTGAGGGGAAACTTATTTATAAAATAAAGAAAGGGGAAAAAGGAAATGAAAAAAGAAAGATGTGGGGGGCTTTTCTTGTACAAAAGCCAATACCTTCCCTTTATCATCTTCAACCTCTCTCTGTCACAGGCCCAATTGTATAACTTTTTTCTCCGCAATACCAAAACTGCCAGCACCCTGTTTTGCTCCCTTACTTCTACCCTTGACAAACACTTCCATCATTCCACACCTACTAAACCACCCCAGCTTTATATGTCCATGTTGCAATCCTCTCCTTTCCCAAGAACTTTCGATGGCTTGTGTTGTTCTCCAAAGAAGCTCAAAAGAAATCAAAGGCTGGGATTTGCTCTAGATTCACCTCACACAACTAGCACACTTGGTTTTAGCTCTCCAAAGTAAGCACAAGATGCTGTCAATTCTCTCGGCTATAATAGAGCCTTTTTGTAAGCCTTTGAAAGGGCAATAATCTTAGAATCTAGTTTTATTTTTACGTTTTTAATTTAACTTAGACTTATTTTCAGTTATCTTACAGTTTTTACTTTCAGCTAGTAACACTTACAGTTTTAATGCATTGTTTAAGTGTGAAGTTTTTTAAAGTCACTTTATAATCCCACGTGTTACGTTCTTAATTGAGTTGTTTTTGTGTTCAAAACTCTCAATACAGTTGTTTACAAATGTTATAACTAAGTGAACTTAAAAAGTTAGAAGTTAAGAGTAATATCAAACCATTCACTCTCAAATATACCTCATGCTGATGTTTTGGATGATAAAAGCATTTGGATGGGCTTATGGACTCTTCACTAGCTTGTTTTATGCAAGCTAGAGCTTGTTGATTAATTGTATTGAACCTTGTTTGAGCAAGGGTGTAGTAAGTCTCTCTATTTCTTACTTTACTTGTCTATTGCAGAATTGTTAGTTTATTTGTTAAAACTGCTAGTTATAAGTTAACACTGCTAGGCTAATTCATGCTTATTTAAGTGCTTATTATGGATTGAAAATTGCTTATAAGTGTTTTACTTTGTTATTTGATAATCTGTTTTTACTTAATTTGAAAGAAAAATGATTTTTAAGGGGTATTTTCAACTAGCAGTACTAACCTCAAGTTAGTACTGCTGGTTCACTTTTGGAACAGCACTAACTTAACACTACCAGTACTAACTCCAAGTTAGTACTGCTAGTTCATTTTCTTGGATTTCAAAGGTAGCAGTACTAGTACTAACTTAACACTACCAGTACTAACTCCAAGTTAGTACTGTTAGTACTGGCAGTTCAATTTAGCTCATCAGCTTATTATTTCAGTTTGTTTAAGATTTCTTTAGCTTTTTAGAGTAGATTAAGCCTATTTTAGTTTACTGTTTTCAATAGAACTTATTTGTCTTTTCAAAATAATTTTAAGAGTTAATCAGTTTTAGTTTTCTAGCTTATTTACAATTATAGTCTATTCTGGTTGCTTATTCTTATGCTTAAGTGCTTATTTTGGGTAGTTAACCTTCTGTTTTAGCTTATTTGCTTATTTCCTGTTTAATTGTGTTTTGTTAAAGCTAACAGTACTAACTTATAACTAGCAGTACTAACTCTAAGTTAATACTGGTAGTTAGTACTGGTAGTTAATACTGTTAGTACTGTTGTGTCTCTCTTGTTTTAATTTAGCTTAATTGCATGCTTAATTTGCTTATTTAGATTTAGATTAGCTTATTTGTCTGTCTTAAGCTTATTAGAGTTTATTTATGCCTTAGTGTAAAAGTTTTTAGTGTTTTGCCTTTAGTAGCTTTCATGCTTGTTCTAGCTTATGTTCCTTGATTATCTTTGTGTTCATTTGCCTATTAGGTTTAGTACCCAATCATATTCACATTCCTTGTTACATTCAAACACCAATCATCAATCGTCTTTCGATAATCCATCTCTAGCCTCGTTGGGACATAACGACCCGGGAACACTCTATACTGCTTCCGGTTTCTTGATTTCGCGGATTTTGTTCCTTGATATATATTTATATTTGTTTACATTTATCTATGTATAAAGAGGTTGCTGAGTTTGCGCGCGTGGTAAACAACAGTTTACATAAGCCTGAGGTTATGGGAATTTGGCCTAGCCTAATACTAGCATTGTGCTGCCCTAGAAAAATAGCTACAAATAAGCTTCTAAAGTGAACAAGGAGATGAAACAGTTTAAGCTAGAACTAGTGGGATTCTAAATAAGTAGAAAGAAAGCAATCTCACCAACAGGATAAGCAATAAGCAGCCTAGAAAATGAGCTATTCAGGACTCCAAATCACAAAAGACTCTTGTCAAAAAAATTTAGTTCAAATCCCAATCCAATAGCAGACCTTAACTACTAGAATTCTACTCAAATTTAGACATAGGAAACTTCAAAAATGGGCATGAAAACATTACTAAATAAGATTGATTAAAAATAACAGATAAAAAAATATAAGCTCACAAATGAACACTCAAAACCTAACTTCCACATTTGACACAAAAACAAACTTGATAACTAACTTTTTACATCAATTATGGCTAGCCTAAGTGACTTGGACTGTCACCTAATAATCTTCTTGCCTTTTTGAGTCCATTAACTGGGTTAAACCAAACACCTCGTAAAGGGTATGAAAACATTTTTTAACCATTAAAAAGCTGTTTTAAAAGAAGAAATGTTAAAATCAGATGATGATTAAGCAAATCAAGCATTAATAAGCATATTACAATAAAAGATAAGCATTGAAATAAGCTGAATTGAAATGAGCAGATAAGCAAATTTAGACAGATTTTTGCATAAAGAGAACTTTAACTTAAAATTTCATAAAACTTAAAGATTACAAGAGCTTAAATTTAAAAGACATAGTTTAACACTAATTAAAGGACATAAAAGTAAACTAAAATTAAACTAAAAACTACTCCTAGATAGATCTTCCTCTTCTGTCTTCATTCTTTTTATATAAGAAGTGTGTTGTGCTTGTTGTGCTACTTTGCTGAGAGGCTTCAAAGCTTAATCTTAGCCCTCCATTATTTCTTGGTCCCCAATCCAGTTAATCCAAACCCTTGAATTTTTGTCTTCACACTTTGTCCAATAGAAAATTTAGGATTGCCCACCTGTTTTGGTTTCTTATGAGGTTGGGGTGAGGTTTGAGAGGGATGTTTTGGCTGGGCGTGAAGTTTTTTGTTCCTTCTTGGGTGTAGGGATAAACCACACGCAAGTGTGTGAGGGATTAAAACCCAGTGTTGTTTGCGGGCACTGGGTTTAAGGGTTAATATGCTTTCAATTTTGAAGGGTAAAGGTTTTAGAGTGTGGCAAAAGTAGTCCCCCAAGTTGTATTGTTTTATTGCAAGTAAAGTCCTTTGTGGTGAGTATGAATTTGAGGACTTGGCAGAATTGGTCCCTTAGGTTATATATCTTTGTTGCACCAACAGTCTTTAAAGGGACTAGCATCATTATATGATAGGGGGTAGAGGCTTAACGACTAGTTAAGTCTCTTTAAGGTTTTGGGCCATATATGTTTCTTTTGGGCCGGCTAGTATTATAAAGAGGGTTGGGCTTTTTACTAGTGAATTTTGGGCTAAAGGTTTTAAAAGGTTTTATTTGAAATGTAGGGGCTGATCCGGACCATTTTATCATGATAGGGTTTTGGGTTTGTTTTTCGATGCCCTTTTCAATACCGTGTACCGGGGTTGACTTTGACTTCGTATTGACTTTAAATGCACAAACGTTGTCGAGTCGATTCGGAAATGTCCGTTTTAGCTCCGTTTTCAATCCTTTTGTACCTTTGGCTTTGGTTTTTCGCGCTCTATCCATTCTGCTCTCGTTTGTCCGGTTGCTTCGTTATTGTCTTTAGTAAAATATCCGGTACCTGCACAGTACAAACACAAAAACAAGCATATACAGGGCATTTTATGTGCGTTTTTGGTCGTTTAGGGTCGTTTTATTGAGTAAAAGGTATGTGTAATTACACACATACCAGCCCTCACTCCTTTAGCAATAGCGAAACTAGTCCTATTAAAAATATGAACAACTACACGTGCCCAATGGTCCTGAGTCATAGAAAACTTCTGGATCTGCTTCAACAAGCTAATCGCGTCTGCCTTTAATTCCTCCAAGGAGCAGAAAGAAAAATGGGGAGATAACCCATATCCAATAGCTGCACATTGTTCCATTTATACTTACCGCGTTTACGCTTGTGCAGCTTCAATCAACGCCTGCCGACATGGTACGAAATTAGCCAACCCGGTTTGTGTCATAGGTGTTTATCCATCAACAATCCACAGACATCATTAATTCCTCAATCCTACGAGTAATAGTAACTTATCTCATGGTCATAATTGTTTTGTCACACCCCATCAACGCTTGATATCAACTTCTTTACAGCTGAAATCCAACTTGATATCAACTTATTGTTTTATTTTTATTATATTATTATTATTATTATAAATTTCATCACTTTATTAAAAACTTAAGAGATTTACAAAAAATTAGTGGGAAGTCGAGATACTATCTCGGTACCTACTTCTTTAGCTATAGCAAAGATAATCCTATTAAAGATATGAACAACAGCATGTGCCCCAATATTTTGAGTCATATAGAACATCTAGATCTCTTTGAGCAAGTTAACCGCATACTTCTCTAAGTCCCCCAAAGAAAAGAATGGAAATCGAAGAAAACCATATTAAATAACCACACACTTATCCTCATACTTGGCACGTTTATGTTGTGCCGCATCAATCACCACACGACCGAGCATGAAATCATCCATCCCAGTATGTGTCAAAGGCGAAGACCAGTCAATCACACTTACATCAAGTCCTGTCATCTCAGATTAAAGTAACAAAAGTCGCTGGTGTTAAAGGTTTGCCACGCCTTGATCCAACCCAATATCAACTTTCTTACTAGCTGAAATCCTCGGTCGATAGCAGATGTCAACAAGGGTATCACGCACAGCATTATGACAATGTTTAATACCAACACACAATACAACATGGTCTCCATAAATATCTGCAGCAAAAACCCTTGAGCAAGTTGAACAAGGTTTTGAAATAGAAAATAAGGGGACAACTAGCCGATAACATAACACACAACGGTAAGTCTTACCGTTCATAGTCTATCCCAAACCTCAAAACTGAACCACCTAAAGCCAATCAGAAGTGTGATCTCCCAATTAAGATTTCCATAGCCATATGTTAAGGAGATAAGGAAAACGATAGATTTGTGCATTTTTGGTAACCCGTGTGAACTATATATCTTCCAGTTTCTTCATGAGTTTGGGGAAAATGATCTTACTTAGGTCGCTCAAAAGGTCAATCTTCTTAATCGTATTAACACACACAAAAAATGCTTGTTAAAGGGTTAGGCCTAGAAGTACAATACGATGATGTCTGAAGCAACTTCGTTGCAAGCCAGTGACTGCGAAACGTGGAACAAAAAAGGCATAATTCAAAAATACACTCACCTATACATAGACACCGACCCCCCAAAAGCAAAGGGTAAAGTGGCAAGCCTCCATTGACAGTCGCCAAATCTTGGTCCAAAAGCAGTGACAATACGCTTTAGAGTAGAGCAAAGAGCCAGGTCAAAAGAACATTTGGCTTACTCAAAGACACACGGAGGGGGGATGTACGCATAGCAAAGTATAGTTTTGAAATACCCGTACAAGAACGAAGAAGCAGTAACTCACGATGATGATCATGAATCTTGGAAACTGCATCCATAAGTATAACACCCCCATTTTGACAAATATAGCAGCGGAAGCTAATCTGGGGTATTAATAGTATAACAGTCGTAATGATAGAAAATGACTCGTAAAGAGATGTTCTTGGAAAATTTAGTTATCATTCATTTATTCATCCGAGTTTTACAAAAAGAGAGGTCCCAACATCTAGAAACATAAAGTTTGAATGATAACAGTTTAGCCATCTTCAAGCCCGTGCCACTAGTGCATGTGATGCTCATTTACCTAAGATAACATGCTAAAAGATCAACACAATTGTTGGAGTGAAATTCATAGGTTTATGATAACAGTTTGATTAAAGTCATCTATACGGGGTTCGTTGTTATACACCCATAAGTGTAATAATTATAATGAGTATAATTATTATAGAAAATAGTATTATGCTTAGTCATGGGACACCGAGGCCTTGAGGAAATACAATAATCTCAAGTAGTTTTGCCCCCAAACTGGGGCTTGCTTTTGCTTAACACCTGTATAGCTGATTCAAAATTGAAGTGCGTCTCACTTGGTTACAGAAAAGTATAAGTACACCAACGAGGAAGTTCAGTCTCAAATAGATCTATTAACAGCATTCGTACTTACTCGAAAAAGTATTAACTGTTCATGATAGTGGGCGTGCTAATGGCAAAAGTGGGTCTGTAGGCAATAATATATAGGATAACATTCAGTTGAGAAAAACACTAGTATTCATGGTTTTTATAGGCATGTATCCCCTAGCAGGTTATTTGATGAAACATTAGAAGTTTTAAAATGAGAGGCTATGAAACTCACACTTTAAATGAGGATTTCAGATTGATGGCAAAGTATATTCAGGAAAAGTAACAGCCTCGTACGCAAACCTGGGGTAATAGTCAAGTGTCTTAGTGTGTGTTTATGTTTCAAACTGTCATTAAGTTTACGATATTACTTTTGATTTATTAATTTATGAAAATTATTGTATCACTGTTTGGGCTATCATAATTCAGAGGCCATGTAGTATCGTTTGAGGAGCCAGGGCACTTTAAATCGTAAACCCAGCAAACTCATCAAAACAAATACCCAAATGGAACCCTAACTTAGAAATTACCCTTAGTAACATGATAACGATAAGATTTTTAAGTTTCTTCAAAAGCTAGTCGTATTGATGATAAATATGTTAATTATATAACGTAAAGCGTTGATCGTTGAGTAAATAGCGATAAAAATATATACGGTGGTTTTTAGAAAATCGGTAGTTCTATAATATTTATATTATTTTTATAATTTATATAAAAAATATTATATTTTATATTTTTTTAATTTGCAAAAATGGCAATATTATACTTTGATTTATAAACTTTTACAAATTTAGTTCCTTTATATATAAAGTATATTTTAATTTAATCCTTTAACTTTAGAACTTGGCAAAACAGCCCCTTGTAGTTATAACTTAGAAAAATGTTATTTCTGCCCACTCAAAGTTATAAATTTTAGAAAGTTACGATATATACCCCTATGCATGAAAACATTTACAAATCAAGTCCAAAATTCATAATTTTGATATTTTTGAAATCCAAAAGAGTTTTGCAGCTTATGGCTTATTAGAATAAGCTAAAATAAGTAGAGTTTACGAGCTTATAGCTTATGGAAAGGGCGTATGAGCTTAAAAGTTCAAAATGGGTGCGTATGGTTTAGGAAAACCAAAACCGAATGGGTTTGTAAATCAAAAGCTTAAACAATAGTTTACACATGATCTTAAGAAGTTTATTAAAGTTTCAAAATAGAATATGAGCTTATTGAACAAGCTTTTGAGCTTATAAGGGTCGAACGAGCTTATTAGGGTTACGGTTTGGTTTTAAAAGAGATTTAAACGATTTTTATTATATGAAAAGGTTAAAACAGGGTAAGACATGATCTAAGAACATTATATAAACATGTAGAATGGATTTAGGCTTACTAGAACTCAAAATGTAGCGAAATGGGTTGAAACGGGTCAAAGCGGGGCGTATTGATTTGGAAACGAGTTTAAGACTTCTAGCTCGACTTCTATGGTTTCAATTCTTCTCCATGGCTTCTAGTATTTCTGCTTGAGTGACCATTTGAGTGTATAGTGAGTTTGTGAATGAGCTTGAAGTGTTTGAAGTCTTGGCTATTTATAGGAGGTCGAAACTTGGTGACCAAGTCGAATAGGGTGATGTGGTGGCCAATCTAGATTAGGGTGAGTATTATAAGCTAGCTAGAATAGCATGGAAAGGTGGAGGGAGATTATGAGGCCCAGTTTGCCAAGAATATGACAAGGCAATGTATACCTTGGTGATCAAGGTTTAAACGTGGGTATGGGTGAGTAGAGTGGTGAGTGAGGTGCTTAAGATGACAAGGAGGTGAGTCATGAAGGTGTTAGGATGCTAGGTTAGGTTTTAATAGTTTAAAATGGGTGGAAATGGGTTACGGGTCAAAATGAGGTACGGGTTAGGGTTTATGTTTATAGTTTAGGGTTTTGCGAGCTAAGGTTAAGTTAGGGTTAGGGTTTAGGATAGTTTAAGGTTTATGATTTAAGATTAGGGTTTAGGATTAAGGTTTAGGGTTTAGGATTAAGGTTTAGGATCAAGGTTTAGGTTTAAAATGAAATTAGGGTTTTAGATTAGGGTTTAGGTTTTTAGATTAGGGTTTTAAGATGATTTAGGGTTTAGGTTTATGGTTTAGAAGTTGTGCATTGAGTATTGTACCTTGTGCTAAAGTGGTGGTAAGAAATTTAAATGAATTTGGAAAGAAAATGAGTTAGTTTGAATTCGTGCTTCATGGATTTTTACATTGAGCTTAAATGAGTTGTACATTGATTTGGAGGGAAATTATATTTCAAATGTTATGGATTGTACACTTGTACACATGTTTGAAGGCTTGCACATTCATTTTATATGTATACATTACATATAATTAGGGTTTTGATATAAACGTTAACGGATAAAGTCTATTTTGATATAACGTTGTAAATGGTATGTTAAATGGATAATGTACTTGGTAAAAATGATATTAAGATATAGACTTGACATATTAGGATGTTTACATGATATAAACATAGATATAGATGGCATTGGTAGAGGTTGCGTGAGCTCGTTTACTTTAGAGATGCAAGTTACATTGCATAATGAGATAAAGCAAAAATTTCCCTGTAAAAAGGTGGTATATATATAATAGATGGATATTACAGTGCATCAAATTTAATAGATGGATAATTACATTAATGAAAATTACAGGTTGTTATAATCTCCCTCCCTTAAAAGAAATCTTGTCTTGAGATTTAGTTGGATGCCGGAGTGATGTTGGAAAACAAATGTGGATACTTGGCATGAATTTGATTTTTGCGTTCCCATGTAAATTCTGGTCCTCTTTTAGAGTTCCATCTTACTTTGACTATAGGAATACGACTTTGTTTCAGTTGCTTGACTTCCGGATCCATGATCTCTACTAGTTCTTCCACAAAGTTGAGTTTATCATCAAGCCGAAGTTCTTTCATTAGAATGACAAGGGATTCATCAGATAAGCATTTCTTTAGATTAAAAATGTGGAAAGTACTATAGACATTACTGAGCTCTTCAGGAAGCTCAAGTTTATATGCCACTAGGCCAATCCGTTCAAGGATTTTGAAAGGTCCAATGTACCGGGGATTAAGCTTTCCTTGTTTTCCGAATCAGATGACACCTTTATGAGGTGACACTTTTAACATAACACGATCTCTAACTTGAAATTCTAAAGGCTTTCGCCTTACATTGGCGTAACTTCTTTGCCGATCTCTTGCAGCTTACAAGCGTTGTCGAATTTGCACTATCTTTTTAGTGGTTTCATGGATTATTTTTGGTCCTGTAAGTTGAACATCTCCAACTTCGGCCCAGCAAACATGTGATATGCACTTTCGACCATAAAGTGCCTCAAATGGTGCTGCCTACTAGCATGGTAACTGTTATTGTAAGAAAATTCTACTAATGGTAAGTGTTTTTCTCATCCTTTTCAAAAATCTATAACACAGGCTCGAAGCATGTCTTTAAGTGTTTGGATGGTCCTTTTACTTTGCCCATCAGTTTTGGGATGATATGTCGTACTCATGTCTAATTGAGTACCTAAAGCACTTTGTAATGATTGCTAGAATCTGGACGTGAAATGACTGTCACGATCCGAGATGATAGATATTGGCACTCCATGCCGGGAGACTATTTCCTTTATGTACAATCTTTTAAGGGTTTCCATACTATCTGTCTCTCAGGTAGGGATGAATTGTGCGAATTTGGTAAGGCGATCGACAATGACCCAGATTGTGTCATGTCCGTTTGATGTTTTGGGTAAATTGTCGAATCCCAAAATAATCACTTCACTTCATATTATGAACACGAAATTAAGCTAGGAGATGATGAGTAGAAATGTAGAGAGAGAAATAAGAGAGAGAAAGTAGAGAGAGATAGAAATTGGGAGAGTTACTTGCAAAAATGAATGTTACAATAGTGTGTCTTTAGTGCACTCATTCATCTTGTACAGAACCTGGGTGAATGATACTTTGTTTTATGGGACTCTTGCCATGAGTTAAGTCTTCAGATTACCAAAAAAGTGGTAAATCAGCTTCATTTTTTATTCTATGGTTTCCATCAGGACGTATTTCAAATGCTTTACCTTTCTTGTAGGGTTTTAGCTTTGGATGTTTTCTTCCTTGATTGCTCACTTCTAAGCTTTGGATTGTGATGGTAATTTTGATGATTGGTCATAACTTATGATCTAACTCGGAGTGGTTTGGATTCGTTCCTCCCGGCTTAACGGCATATGCATACGACCTTTGCCTTTCTAGGATGGTAGGAATTTCACAATCATATTCTGGCAAGCAATTCTAGCCATCGGACGTTGTCTATATGTTACAAATCTTTCTGATAAGGATCTGCTGATAGACTTTTATGACCAGTAACAAAGTACATTTTGTGCCATACAGATTGTGTCTCCAAATTTTAGAGCGAAACACTACTGCTTCTAATTCGAGATCATAGTGGTATAGTTTTCTCATTAGCTGAACTGTTGTCGGATGCAAGATGCATAACCTTCTCTCTTTGCATTCAACACGCTCCCTGACCTTGATGGGATGATCTACGTAAATTACAAATATCGTCATTTCCTTCTGGTAAGGCTATGATTATAGCTTACATGCTTCTATTTTAGTAGTTGATATAAGCCGACTCTTGATCTTTTCCCCAGTATTACTTCTGTTTTTTCTGGGTTAATTCCAGTCAAAGACTTTGCATTCTTTGAGACAATCTTGATAAATCTATGATTAATAACCGACATGTCCCTAAGTATTGACGTATTTCTGTAGGTGTAGTTGGCGATGTCTATTCTTAACTGACTTTATTCTTGGCGGGGTTCAACAATGAATCATTGACTCTTATATTAAGTGTCCAATGAAATTGCGCACGATACGAAATCCAGAAATCACACATAGAGAACTTGCATACATAATCTTATATTTCTTGAGTAATTCTAGGATTATTTCAAATGATGTGCTAGTGATGTCATTTGTGATGAGAGTGATGAGACTATATCGAGAACTCTTTTACAAATTTTCCAAGTATGGTTTACACACACGGTTCATGAGATCCATGAATACAGCAGGTGCGTTAGTTAAACCAAATGGCATCACTTGAAATTCATAATGTCCGTATCTTGTTCTGAAAGCAGTCTTCAGAATATCTTCATCCCTGACTCTCAGTTGATGATAACCTGATCTTAAGTCAATCTTCGAGTAGACACTCGAACCTTGAAGTTCGTCAAATAAGTCATCAATCCTGGGTAATGGGTAACGATTCTTTCGTAAGTTTTATTTTACTCCAGTAATACGTTACACATCTGAAAGATCCGTCTTTCTTTTATGACAAACAAGATAGGAGCTCCCCATGGCGAGAACCTTGGTCGGATAAAACCTCCGATCTGATAATTTGAGTTGATCAGATAGTTCCTGATTTCTGAAGGAGCTAATCTTATGAGGTGCTCCGGGCTACAGGTGATTGTTCCTGGAATTAATTCGATTTTTTTCTAGGATTGTACTTGGCGAACGGGAGGAAGGCAGGTAGATTCCTCTCCATGGAAAATTTTGGAATTCTTAGATACTGGGATTATCTTCTAGTCTTTTTCTCGTCTGATTTCTTTAATATAATACTTTGGATTACGAAAACTAGACAACCTCTAGGATATATATCTTTCAAGTTTTTTTAACAGGATTTGAGAGTAGTCGGTTTTACTTCGATTAAATTTGGTCACCTCGAATGATCATATACTATATAAATTAAATAAAATATAAAAATTATTTATAAAATAATATAATCGAAATAAGGGAACATAAAAAATAAGTATAAAAAAATGAAAACAGATACAAATTACATAATATAAGATAAAAAAATCATGTTATGATATAATTTAAAATATTATATAAATAAATAACAAAAAAACAAAAAAAATGAAAAAAAAAAAAAATAATTAAAAACAATGATATAATATAAATTAAAAAACTAAATAATATAAAAATGATTAAAACTAAAAAATAAAAAAAATATTAATAAAGAAAATAAACAGGAGAATATAATATGAATAATGAAAATAAAAATGAAATAAAAAAATAAATAGAAATAAAAAAAAAATGAAAAATTTATGAATAATAGAATATGAAAATGAAAATATTAAATGCTAATAAAAAAATACCACTAATCAAAATAAATAAAAAAATTAAATAAAGGAAAAAATAAAAAAACCCCCACCCCCCAGAATAACATGTTAAATAATATATAAATATAAATAAAAAACAAAAAACAAATAAAAAAAATATCAAAAAACTTAAAAAAATTATAAATTTATAAATATGAAAATATGAAAATAATTAAAAAATGATGATGAATAATAAAAAAAATTAATAATAAATAATAAGGAAATATATTAAATATAAAAAAAAAGGGAGAAAAAAATAATGAAAAATAAAAATAAAATATCGAAAAAATTAAAATAAGGAAATATAAAAAAACAAAATAATAATAAAATTGTAAAAAAAAAAAAAAAAATAAAAACCCATGGAAAAAATATAAATAATAAAAGAAATATAGAAAAAAAAAATGAACTGGAAAATAAATAAAATATATTAATAAAAAATGACCACACCATAATTGATGAAAAAATAAAATAGACAAAATAATAATATGAAAGAAATAAAATAAAAAAAAAGAATATAAATAAAAAATAAAGAAATAAAAAATAAAAAAAACTCATGTTGGAATAATATAAATTTTTTTATTTAAAAAGTTTAAAAAATAAGAAAAAAGTAGAATATATAAAGAATAAATATAATATAATTTGGGAAGGGAAAATAAAAAAAAAATCAAAAAATTAGAGAAAATATAATTAAAATGTATTAATAAACTATATAAATAAATTGGAATACAAAAGAAAAAATATTTAGAATAAAATTAAAAAAAATTGAATAAATTTTACGAAAAAAGAACAAAAAATTAATAAACATATAAATTATATGATTAAAAATATTTAATAAAATCAAATAATTAAAAAATAAATAAAAAAAATACGAATAAAATGGAAAAAAGGGAAAAATTATTGAAAAAATTACAATAAAAATAGAAACAAAAAATATAGAAAAAACAAAAATACATAATATATAAAAAAAAAAAAAAGTTTTTTTTTTTTTGTTTTTTAAAATAATTATACTTATAAAAAATAATATACAATTAATATAAAATAAAATGAATATATAAAATGAATAATTAAAATGAAAAACTCCAAAGAAATTAATATAAATAATATCGAATCAATATAATATCAATAAATAAAAAATAAATAATATGATAATAAAAATCAAAAAAAATAAAAAAGGGATAAAAAATAATAAATACAGGAAAAACAAACAAAGAATTAAACTATAAAAAAATAAATAAGAATATTAAATATTGATAATAAATGAAAAATATAATAATAAGAATGGAAAAATATAAAATGAAAAAAAAAAATAAGGGAATATAAACTAATTTCAAATCAAAAAAAATAATTAATAATGGAAATTTTTAATATATTATAAAATAAATTATATAATAGAAGAAAAAATTAAAATATTATAAATATTATAAAATATAAAGAAAAAAATGAAAAAAAATGAAATGAAATAAAAAAAGAAAAATAAAATAAAAAAAAATAAGAATATAATGAATAATATAAATAGATAAATAAAATAATAATAAAAATAATAAAAAATATAAATTCGAATTAATAAAAGAATATATAAAAAAAGAAATATAAAATCAAAACCAACTAATGTAATTTAAAATTAAAATATAAATTTATGATAATTTATTAAAGAAAAATAATGAAAAAATATAAAATAATAAAAATAAAAATATTATATTCTTCAATATTAAATAAAATGAAATGATAAAACTAAACTTGAATGAAGACTAGATTGATGAAATATGATAAAATATGATAAATGAAATAAAAATAAAAAATATAAAAATATTAAAAATTAAAATGATAGAAAATACTAAAAAAAAAAGAATTAATAATTAATATTAAAAATTAAAAAAATAATAATAAAATTTACAAATAATTATAAAAAGAAAAAATAAATAATATTCTGGTTATATGATGCTAAAATAAAAAAAAATAATTAAATATTATGAAAAAAATATTTTTTATATAAATTATAATAAAATTATGTTTAAATTAAAAAAAACAAATAAAAAAAATTTGGGAAAAATGATAATAAAAATGATAAGGGAAAAAAAATAAATAATAAATGCATTTAATATATATAAAAAAATCAAAAAGAATATAATAAATTATATAAAAATCTTTGAAAAATAAAATATAGATAAATAAAAATATAAAAGAAAAATGATAAATAAATAAATGATAAAAAAAATATTATGAAAAAAAAAAAAAAATAAAATAAGGAATAAAAAAGAAATTGAATTTAAATAAGAAAAAAAAGGATACAAAATAATAAAAAGATTTAAATGAACAATTTAAATAAAAAACATAAAAAAAAAATATAATAAAATCTAATCTAATCCTAACATATAAACAAAACAACAACATAAAAACAATCATATGATTAAAAACACAACAACACCCCCCCCCCACACACTAACACACACACCCAACACATCACCCCCATACAAACCCACCCCCCACACCAACCCCCCCACCACCACCAATACTAACCCAATAACTCCCAACATAACACATCCACAACACCAATAACAATACCACCCCCCCAAAAACTAAAATTGATAATTAATTATGAAAATAATAAAATAAAAATTAACGAAATTTTTAAATTAAAATAAATATATATAAACTCACAACATATAAAATAATAAATATAACATTATAAAAAATAAATAAACATAATAAATTAAATAAAAAATGACAACAACTATAATAAAATAATATAAAATAAAGAAAAAAACAACTTGAAATAATAAAAAAAAAAATGAATAATAAAAATAAAATAAAAAAATATAAAAATAATAAGATCCACACACAATCACCCCCCCCCTACTATGAATATAAAAAAATAAGGAAAAGAAAATTAAAAAATATAAATAATCAAATAAAAATAATATAATAAAATTATGAGATTGAATGAAAATATATAAAATAGAATAAATATATAATATAAATAAAAAAATGGAATTGAATTAATTCAATAATAAAAAATAATAAATTATAAAAAAATAATAAAAAATATTTAATGAATAAATAAAAAATAATATATAAATATTTAGAATAAATATAAAAAAATCATAATAAAAATATATATGAAACACAATAATTAAATATTAAATATAAAACAACACCCCCCACCCCCCAGAAAAAAATATCAAATAAAATATAAATAAATAAATAAATTATAAAATTAATCCCATAAATTAGAATAATTATTATAATAAAAATATCTATCACCATTTGAAAATAATATTGTTGTATGATACATATCAATCTAATAATGAAATAATATGATTAAAGTATCACTTAATGGTTGGAAGATAAGATGATGAACGTGAAACTTTTGACTCGCACTCCTAGACGACTATCTCTAAGTAATGAATACTTGGATATGATACATAATCCATAACTACTCTCTCTGAACACTCTCATGATGTCCGAAAAGTGACGTACCGTCGTAGTCTTCGATACGGGCGCAGCCCAGCCATAGTTACCTCGATCAAATTTCGCGCCTCAGCATTGATCTACGCGCTTAAACCTCCTCCTCGAGAGCTGCACGGAGACGCGATAATTACACGCGCGCCATATAAATCTCATCGGCGAGTTTCCCTGTGCCCATTAACGCAGGTCGTCCTGCCCCCCATCAACAACATTTCTGCTCGCTATTGTCCTAAAGGAGTACCTCTTATTGTAAAGGGTGCCGTATTTAGCATAGAGCATGAGATATGGATACCAAAGCTTTTATCGGCTTAGAATCAATTATCTTACTCAAGCTAGATGTTGTTTAGTAAGGAAACAATACGGCACTACTATTCGGTGTAATGGTAAGAAATTACCTATTCCCTGCGTGTAGGCTCTTATTGGGCATTGTTGTGTGGTCTTTCGCGCTGATTTTCATAATGCCCTTATTCTCCACATGCATGGACACAGTATCTGTCACTGGTAGCAGAATTTACTTCCAGTATGCTGGGCCCTTTGTTTCTAACAGTTCTTGGTCAGATGGCCCACCTTGTTGCAAAGTAATACACTTAAACAGTGCAAGGTATATGTGATACAGAGTGCATTTCTTTCCACAAAGGACGGTTTTCCAGGTATTCCCATTGTTTTTCTTTGGAGTTAACGCATAAGACCTGATGGTTTCTTATCTACTGTTCTGTTGTGGTTGGTGATTATTGTAGCGGTGTGGTGTTAGTGTTTCTTGGTGTTGTTGTTGTTGAAGTTCTTCTGTCGTCAAACTTTTGTTTGTGATCACTTGGATTATTGCACGGTGTTGTGTTTTTTACAGATCCATTCGCCTTGGGCTATGTTATTGGCTTCCTTTAGAGTTTGAGGTTAAAAGGCGGTAACATTCACTTACATACTTCGAGGCAATCCCCCGATGAATCTTCCTTATCATTTTTCTCAGATATCTGGCACCATAGTGGGACACAAGTTTGCCAATTCCTGGATTCTTCTCACATATGTCTTGAGATCATTCCACTTCACAGTCAGATGGTAAAATTCGTCTTCCATCTTTTGGACCTCAGTTCGGGGACGGTACTTCTTTATCAAAATCTTCTTGAATTCAACCCAGGTATCTTTTATGTTCTTCTATACCAATAAGGTTTGGGCATAGAATTCCACCAGGATAGAGCTTCTTTAGTTAAAGTACCAGTAGCAACCTTTCACCTTGCAGTCTTCGGTACAGTTGCTACGGGAAAACACTGATTCAGTTCGGCCTCCAAATCTAGCGGATAAGTCCAATATGCCTCATCTGAGCCTTTGAAGTTGATAGTGTTGGCAGCTCATTGAACTCTTGGTTAGCTCCACTTCTTGCTTACAAGAGCTTCTCCTTTCTCTGGTGTTCCTATTGGTATTGTCAGCATTTGCCATTGTTGTAACTTGTGCTTTTAGAGTTGCGATAACACTGTCAGCAACTAGTTTCCTGATGGCAGCTTGAGTCATGGCTGGTGCTTCAGATGTTGATGTCCTTTTGGGAGGCATTCTATCAACATAAGACAACACGTAATAAGAATGATATCACAAGTCTTAAAATGCAATGCTTATTTTTGAACTTTAAGCATTTTTTAACAATAGTGATATTTGAAATCTTAGATACTATTTGTATGGATTCTAACAAGCATTGATTTATTAGAAGTCGCGAGTATGATGTCCATATATGGGCAGTCAGAGATGTAATATAGACACATGATGAATATAAAACGGGATCACCATTGTATTATATCATGAACAACTTGCCTTTGTACTGTACATAGTCAAAATTTGACAAGTGTTGTTATTTATACCACATATCCCGTGGCTAGGTTCTATCAAAAGCTATAACTAGTATCTAATCTAGTAGTCCGATGGTCCTTCCTGGCTGTTCTTGTGTTCATAGATTGCATTCAGAAGACTTTCCTTATCTGCTTGGTGACGAACCTGGATATCTTCGATGATTTGTTCTAGATTAGCAATCCTGAAGTGAGCCAAAGCAATCTTGTTGTTATTTCCCATTTGCTTTCTTTGAAGTTTAGCAATTTGAGTATGAGACTCTCGGAGTTCAGCTTCCTGATTGTCAAAATCTTTGTTGCTATGTTTATCCGGCCATTTTTGAGACCTTTCATTTTTGTCTTCTATGTACTCATTGCGGGTCTCATGAAGTTCCAGACTGTCTTTGAGAGCTTTCTCCTATCTCAAATGCTTGAGGTAGGGCAGAAGTAGAGAAGGATGATCGGTTACGACCTCATTTCTTAAGTGGCAATAAATTTCTTTGGAAGAAAGAATTTCGTGAGGATTAAACTTTGAGGATTGCATTGAAGATGGAGGCTCTATAGTTGGTGGTGGACTAGGTGATTCTTTAGCATATTATGCTTGATGACCTTTCATATATGCATCATCCATGAAAAAGTGAAGAGTTGGTGAGCTTTGGGATCTATACACAAATGAGTTATTTGAAGAGCTAGAATAAGTTTTTCCTGGTGAAGCTGGGACATAGTCTGGGGAAGCCGGGATATAGTCTGGAAAGTTAGAGGAAAAAGCATCCTCAATATCGGAAGAGTGGGTGGTGGGAGAGACATCACTCTGTTAAAGCAACCTATTTAGATACGTTGAGCTTTGTAACATCTTATATCTTAATTTCAATACAGTTCTTGTTTGATGAGTTGCGAGGTTAAGATATAAAACACATTGTTACAACAACTTAAGGGTTTTGATGAGTTTTTTCGATGACGAGCGAGGTTCATGTAGTAGGATGCTTCTTTTCTTTTGGGGTTGTCGTGTTGCTAATTGCACCCTTGTGGGGGTAAGAAAAGTCATTAGCAGTTGGATTCAGATTGTAGAAGTTAGTCGAGATTAAGGTTGGCAAGACTCTTTGTTTTGTCAAGGAACCGTTGATGTTGTAAGCGTAGTATGATAGCATTAGTGAAAGTTCGTTGGGATTCGAAGCGTGGTCCTGAGCTTACTTGGGAACGCATGGATTAAATAAGGTCTAAGTGTCCTCAGTTGTTTGTTGATAGTGCTAATGCCTTGAGTAGTTAAATCTCGGAACGAGATTTTCTCAAGGTGGGGATAGTGTGACAACCATGACTTGAGCAGGTTAGTCAAACTATTAGTGTTGACTTATGTATCTGTTGCAATGTATGGGTTATGTGTTATATGTGTTTATACGTGTTTATATGTGTTTGTGTGGGATATGTGAGATTGGATAATCAATCTATTGAGCGTGATCATCTCATTGGGATTGGATTTGTGTTGGATTTTGTGAAATTCATTTTGTTTACCTTTGGTGACAAGGAAATGATTTCGGTGATTGAAGCGGTTTCGCGTTAATTATGTAAGTAATTATACGTATATGTAATTTTGTGTTAGTGATTTAAGATAAGATTAGGATTTAATAGTTAGGATATGAGAGAAATGAAATTCCTATTTTTGAAAAGTTAGGATTAATAAAAATGAAAAGTTAATTATTTTTAAAGGTTTACGCAAAAAGGTATACTCAAATAAGCTTAGGTTCTTATAAAAACTTAAGGTAAAACAAATAATTAAGTAATTAATAAAAAAATAAATAAAAATATATTTTTATACATGAATAGTAAAAAACGAAATTTAGAAGAAATTTTTTTTTAAAAGGAAACAGACTCTAATTAGACTTTATCTATAATTAGTTGGGGGACTATAAATACAAAATAAAATCCTATAACCCTCCCCC